>VXAX01004437.1:16079-68739 GCA_013399835.1 Leptocoma aspasia
CGTCTCCCCGCGCGGCCGCTGGTTCCGCCGGGCCAGGCCAGCACCGCGCCGCCGGCACGACCCGGCCCGGCCGTCCCGGCGCCGCTTCCAACCGCCCGGGAGCCCCGCGGGGAAAAATCAAAGCGCTGCGGCCACAAAACGCGCGGCTCCTCCGCCGGCAAAAGGGAACTGCATTGGCCGGGAATCGAACCCGGGCCTCCCGCGTGGCAGGCGAGAATTCTACCACTGAACCACCAATGCGCGCTCGGTAAACCGACCCCGCCCCTGGCTGAACCAGCTCAAGCCGTGTCACCCATGTCACCCACGTCATCGAGTCACCTATGTCACCCATGTCACCCATGTCACCCATGCCTCCCATGTCACCGATGTCACCCATGTCACCCATGCCACTGAGTCACCCATGTCACCCATGCCACCGGGGTCACCGATGTCACCCATGTCACCCATGCCACCCATGTCACCAAGTCACCAAGGTCACCCATGCCACCGCACCCACCCGCTTTATTCTGTTTCTCAGCCCCACACGCACACGCAGCCCTTCTCAGCTATCATTTCCAGGGGAAAAAGGTTTTTTTTAAAGTCAGCACTATCCGTTATACATTTTTCCTCTAAAGGATTTTTAAAAATCCTGGGAAAGTGTATAATGCACACATCACACACCCCACAGAGTCTGGCCAGACTGTTGGTTTTGGTCTTGTTCATCTCTCACAGATGCAAGATGTCACTAATCATTATTTCAGTAATCATTTTAAAAACTTTTTTTCCTCAGCATATTCTTTGAAAACGTCTTTTGTTGCTAAGCATTCTCTTTGTATCAGGGGTAAACTAATATTATTCCTTGTATAAGCAAGGAGTGATTTAATGGAAGAACTTCAGGAGATTACAGGTGAAGGTTTCCAAAAGTCTTTACACCTAGCACTATGGTTGGAGTCAATCTTAAAGGTCTTCTCCAACCTAAATGGTTCTATGATCATTTTTTACATTTAAAACCTTTCAGACCAAGTCACAAGTGTGTATTTTTGTTCCTTTTCTGTCCTGGAAGGACTTTGCCAGGGGAGGCCAATGATTAAGGGCTCAGAGGCGGAGCTGATCCACAAAGGAATCCTCAGAGTGTGCTCACTATGGTCTCGGTGGCTTGCCAGGTGATGACAATTCAGCACACTGTGCCTGTGTGGTGATGTCAACAGTGAGTCCTTGCTGGTGCTGTGATGTGGCCATGCTGTGTCCCAAAATAAACGATGCACACTCCTGACACTCAGTTTGCCTTGGACACGCTCCCACAAACAGACACATGTGAGCCAGAGTCCAAGGAAAAGCTGCAACGAGTGCTTCACATCAAGGGAACATCAAGATTTATGTACAGAAGTGCGGGAGAACACCGCCCGGGCAGGAGGAGCAGCTACAACCACGCACCTCTGCACAGGTAGGAAGCAGGTGTTTTCTGGTTCAGCCTTCTGGCACTGCAGGCCATGTTCCAGTGCCCTGGGCTTGGATGTGCATGAACACCACAGTGCAACGACCCAGCACGGTTCCCTCTCCTTCTCAGCTCCCACTGGCAGAAAGCAACATAATAAAAACTGTAAGTAATAATCATTATTTAGGCTGTTGCTTATGGATTAGTCAGCCTAGAAAAACTGGTTTTTCAGACAAGCCCAGGACCAAAAACCCCCCAAACACTTAGGCAAAAGATACTCATATTGAGAAGCCCCTAACTGCCCATCTTACTGTGTCTGGAAGTCAGCCACGAGGAGGTTTCCCCCTGCTTTTGTTCTCCCACCTCCTCCCATTGCTGGTGAGCTGAGGCTCTGGGGACATCTGGCAACATCTGTGCACAGCCACATGGGACCCAGCAGCGTGTCCTCAGAGAGGGTCAGGGAATCAGAGAACCATGGGCTGGCTGAGGTTGGAAAAGCCCCATGAGATCACTGGGTCCAACGGGTAACTCAGCGCTGCCGAGGCCACCTCTGAACCCTGTCCCCAGGTGACCCCTGTTCTCTGGGGCAGGCAGAGCAGAACATGCTGCTTGTACCACTCCTTGGAGAATCATTGCACAGAGGGCCACCACAGTGACAGAAGGCCACCACGAGTGCTCTGCTCGTTCCCAGAGCAGAAATGGAACCTGGCCTTGCACTCACAGTTAACTCAGAGAACAGTTTCTCATGTCCATTAGGCCGTTTTGCATCTGCTCAGAACATCTGGGAGTGTTGGCTGACGTCCTGCAGGGAATTCTGTCAACCAGGAGGAGTTTGGCAACTCCCAGGCCTCCCTGGGGCCCAAATGTCACTCCAGAACATGCTCTGGGAACCTGTTCCCGAGCTGTGTGGCCCAGGCTCACACTTCCCTCAGAACTGACTGAGTAGGAGGGTGCTGAACGGGGCAGAAATCGAGACCTGCAGTATTAGAAATGGTCGTCCAGAGCCTCAGAACTGGTGAAAATCTCACAGGATCAGTTCAGCTGAATGAGTAGGAATCAGAATCCTACTCCAACAAAACAAGGGGTTCTAAGGGGTTCCTTGTCTTGGTCATCACAATGGCTGGGAGAACGTTGCCTGCCAAGCTGCAGTGCAGATGGATCTGTTCCCTGTGCCCCAATGGAGATGGCACTGCTGCAGCAAGCCCAAGGTCACAGAGTTGGAAAGGGCACTGGAGCACCTCCCCTGAGCCTGAGAAAGCAGGGCCTGTTCAGCCTGGAGGGGAGCAGGCTCTGGGGACACCTCACAGCCCCTTCCAGCATCTGAAGGGGTGTACAAAGGAGCCAGAGAGGGACTCCACCAGGGGCTGCAAGGAGAGGAGAAGGGGGAACGGTTTCACACTGACAGAGGGGAAATTTAGGTTGGATATGTGGAAGAAATCCTTCCCTGTGAGGATGGGCAGGCCCTGGCACAGGGTGCCAGAGCAGCTGTGGCTGCTCCTGCATCCCTGGCAGTGCCCAAGGCCAGGCTGGACACTGGGGCTTGGAGCAGCCTGGGACAGTGGAAGGTGTCCCTGCTTCTGGCTGAGGCCTGACAGAGCAGAGCCCAGGAGCTTGAGGTGTTTCTGCTGACCCTGCTGTGCCCCTCTGCAGAGGATGCTGCAGCCCAGGGCCACCTGCAGCCTCTCTCCCCAAGTTCAGCTGGTGCACAGTGATAGAAACAAGGTGGGGTTGATAGGCAGTCGTAAATCTGCTCAAATCAAGCTTAGGAGTGCAGGTGTGGCTTACCTGGGTTGTGGCCAGTGGGTGTCATTCCTTCCCTCCTGCCTGCTGCCATGGACACGTGCTCCCATGTCACATGGAGGGACTGTGCAGTCATCCCATATAAAATGGGTGTTGCACCAATCTTTGTCCTGGCACATGAGAATGGGGAAGCATGATGGCACAGCTGTACCTGTACCACTGAGGGAGCTGGGAAGGGGCTCAGCCTGGAGAAAAGGAGGATCCAGAGGGATCTTTTCCCTCTCTGGAATTCCCTGCCAGGAGGGGACAGCCGGGGGGGTCAGGCTCTGCTCCCAGGGAACAGGGACAGGAGGAGAGGGAACGGCCTCAGGCTGGCCCAGGGCAGCTCAGGTTGGACACCAGCAGGAATTTCCCCATGGAAAGGGAGCTCAGGCCTTGGAACTGCCCAGGGAGGTTTGGAGTGCCCATCCCTGGAGGTGTCCCAGGAATTCCTGGAGGTGGCACTCAGGGCTCTGGGCTGGGGACAAGGTGGCATCGGGCACAGTTGGGACTCCATGGGCTGGGAGGGCTCTTCCTGCCTCAGGGATCCTGGGATTCTGTAAATGGAGATCTTAGAAATAAAGCCCAATGAGTAAACCAGAGCACCATGAAAGACAGCAAACCTCTGTGTAAGAACCAGCTGGTGTTTCACTAACACATACACAACACTTTGTATCACCAGGCAAGCCCAGCCAAGGCTTCCAAAGCACTGAAGATAACAAGAGGCCTTTCAAAATGCCTTCTCAAAGCCTCTCCACAAAGGTTTCCCAAGTGTGTTCCTGTCTCTTCTTCCAGAGTGCAGAGAAATTGCTCCATCCGCAGCGAGTTCTCCGCTGAGTGGAGCACACGCACATCAACTCGATTTTAACAGGTCACGGAATAAGCTGGGCATTTAAAAATATCCACCTACCCGAAAGGACAAATGAATCCGTGTTGTGGAGCCCTCAGCAAAGATGGTTGGAACAAAACAAACAAAACAATCCTGGTAATCTTTTAGGGAAGACTTATAATGTAGAACAACTTGTCAGTGCAGGTTAAAGTTTTAAGGCCTAGCAATTTTGACAGCGTCCCTTTGAGCACAGCGAGTGCGCGGGGACGAGCAGGACAGCAAAAGGTCACTTGGTCACACATCTCTGCTGCCTCTCTGAAGTTTAGCTCAAGACCCACTAGGCACGTCCCAATTAATTATTTAAATCTGCAGGGAGAAATATTTCAGTGGATGTAAAGGCATAATCTGAAATTCCGGGGAAGGTACAGTATGGCTGGCGTGGTCAGAATGGTGCAGAGGGAAGATGGGGTGAGATATCCCTGCCACGGGACACCAGAGGAGCCACCCCCATCCAGGAATGCTGATTGTTCCAGATACCAGCCTCTCAGGGATTTTCCAATATCCTTTCTTTTTCAATGGAACAGTTCTGGATCACAAAAGGTCACTGAAACCAAATTGACAATGATACATGTGGTTATTTAAAATAACTCCTCCCAGCACAATTATTGATGATGTTGCTGGCAATCTGTAAGTTCCTTATAAATGCATGGACACCCTGAAACTTTTCATCCCAGATCCTGTCTAAAGTGTCCCAAAAGAAAGCCATCAGGCAGGCAATGCCAGGGCAGTGGGCATCGAAAGCAAACAGGAGACTCAAATCCTGGATTTCATTCATTACGGGATACCAGGCTGGGAATTTTAAAGTCACTGTATATGTCTTTGAACTGGTTTTCTAAGCTTTTCCTAATCAATTCAGTGGAGAAAATACCTGGATGAACAGGAGACGTGTACAGTCACCAGGGCTGGTTTTCATCTGTCATTGCCTGAAAGAAAAAAATAATACAGCACAATTTCTGAAGAACCTTTTGCCTTGCTTTTGCTGAATACAGTCTCTCACTACAGCACATGTACAGAATATAAATTTAATAGTTTTTTTTCATATTTCCTGCCACAACAAAGCTCCTTAAACGTTTAAAGAGAAAATAACTACTCTTGACTAGTCCAAGCAGCCTTGCTTTCTAAAAGATACTGCCCTTCTTCTTTTCTTTACCAACGGAATTCATGTTGTCCATCAGACCTAGCTCGGCTGTTTGCCCCAGAAAAACAGAGATGCTCCACATCCTTTCCTTCCATTCCCTCCTGTGCAGCCATTGCAGGGAGAGGCCAATTAATTATGGTGTTTGTTCTGCTGCAAATAATGTGACCTGTGACCTTATTCTTTTAAAACTGCAATTCTTGCATTTGTTTCTGCGGCTCAGCCCTGATGTGGGATCTCGATGGGACAGCAAACAATCAGATATAATTACGATGATAACACATCATAATAGAAAAATCAGCTCCTTTCTCTCCCTCAGACACACGAACAGGCGGCTGGATTTATCTGCTGCAGCGTAGGGGAAATACCTCAATCAGCAACACATGGTGCTCCAGGTAAACTGAGCACCGCGTGGGAAGGCACAGGGCTGTCCCGGGGTGAAACCCGACACCCACAGCCCGAGATGGGAACGATTTCAGTGCCTAATCTCAGCCACCACCGAGCACTTGGGTTTTCCAACGGCAGGACCTACCGTGGATCCTGCTGGAAAAACCCCAGCAGAGAAATTCTGCTTTCTGTCCCTTGGGCTCAGCTCTCCTGTGACTGTCACCACCCTTGCTCCTCACAAAAACACTCTCCTGAAGACAGATTAGGAGGAAACATATTTGTGAACGTATGAACAGATTTTCTTCTTATGATACATAACTTTGGCGTGCAGTCAGGAAACGATGATGATCTTTTTCCCCATCTTCCCTTGCTAATGAAGAGAAACTGCCTCTGGGGCTGAGGACAAAAGGTGAACTCTTCCTGCACACAATTTACACCTGCTGAGCACATGATTTCGGGCATCTGAAATTCCTCTCTTGGCAGGTATCCCGGGGACCAAGCCACACGCACGGAGACTTTGGAGGTAATATTTTCATCCAGGCATTAAATAAAAAACAGACTTGAGAGGGATGAATTTTGCAATACTTTCAGGCATCTCATTCTTTTACTTAACCTTGTAAAACTCTTTCACTCTTCAAACTTATGAAGCCCAATCTTAAACAATCAGTAACTAAGATAAAAATACTCCAGTAGTTGAAAGAAGCCTAAAGTAGGGGAGAGAACAGCCCATCCCTGTTTATTGGTAGCTGCACCCTGAAGGTGAGGAGAACCTCTCCTGGAAAGTGAGATTGTCTGGGAAATGTGATCCTTATGAAGTTTTCACTTTCCCTTTATGAGGAGAGTAGTACAACACTCTCATTTTCTACCCCTTCAAGACTTTGTGGGTTGGAAAAAGCTGATGAGAGACAGCACTGCTGGGGTGCAGAAAATGTTCACTTGGAAACTGGCTATAGATACATTTTGCACTCATAAACTGCCCTGTATCAATCAAAATTTGTCATTCATTAATACTGACAGTGCAGCTACATCTGGGTAGACAACCACTTTGAGGGGTGAGAGGACACATGATTCTCCTAGCTCTAAGAAATATTTGTTAGAGATGGATGAAACAACAACATCTAATGCCATGTTAGAACTCATATATGGGACAGGCATTCACATCCAGAACTTGTGTGTGTTGGATCATGCTGAAATTATTCGCCACAAACTGGATTTTAAATCCCTTTTCTTTTTCATATCTCAATTATTATTCTTCTGTTCTCATGCGCTCAAAAAACCACACACCCTAAACCCAGATCTGTAGAAAACAATGAAACATTTTCTGGTCTTTTCCCTTTTATTTTCAATTCTTTCTCTTCAGTTGACAGCTTCTAAGCCGCAGTATCTACTAATTCCAGCTGTCACTCGAGATCTTAGCCCCTTTTAAGAGCACTAATGTTCCTGGGATAAACACTGTTCTCATCACCAGTGACTGAATATCACTGACTTTGCAGAACTCATGAAATCGAATCCTTGCACTTGTTTACTGACTTGAAATGACACCCAGACAGCTGAAGACCACGATCAGCTGCGCTGGCGGTGGAGCCGGGCCCCACGCGTGGGCCGGAAGCCTCCGGTACCGCCACCGGCGCAGCCCCGGGGAGGGGCCGCCACGGGCGGCGACCCCCATCACGCAAGCCCGGGGATGAGGAGGCCGCGGCGGGCCCTGCCCCGCGGGCCCAGGCCGCATCGGCGGAGCTCCCGCGGCCTTCGGCGGGGCAGCCGCGGCCCCGGGCGGACAGCAGGGCGGGGAGGTGCCGGCGGTGTTCGAGGCGGAGCTCGGGGGAGCCTGGCTGGCTGCTGCAGGCGGAGGGCGGGCAGGGAGAGAGCCGCCCTCCCCTCTTCTCCTCCCGCCGGCCGGCGAGCAGCCCGCAGAGGGACGCGGGCTGCCGGGGCTCCCGCAGTAAGTGCCTTTGGGGTTTGTGTCCGAGCGGGGTTCGGAGCCGCGGGAGGGATGGAGGGAGCGGGGCCGGCCCGGACACGCGGGTGGAGCCGCGCGTTCAACACCGCAGCTGCCTTTTATTATAAACGGGTATCAAAGGCATCCTGCCTGCCGCTGCTGCACACGGTACCCAGAGAAGCTGCCCCTGGATCCCTGGCAGTGTCCCAGGCCAGGCTGGACACTGGGGCCGGGAGCAGCCTGGGACACTGGCAGGTGTCCCTGCCATGGCAGGGGTGGCACTGGAGCATCTTTAAGGTCTCTTCCCACCCGAACCGTTCCGGGATTTTATCATTCCATGTGGAAGGCTCAAGAACAGCACGGGTAGATGGGATATTGGGAAGAAACCCTTCCCTGTGAGGGTGGGCAGGCCCTGGCACAGGGTGCCCAGAGCAGCTGTGGCTGCCCCTGGATCCCTGGCAGTGTCCCAGGCCAGGCTGGACACTGGGGCTGGGAGCAGCCTGGGGCAGTGGGAGGTGTCCCTGCCATGGCAGGAGTGCGATGAAATGGCTTTGAGGTCCCTTCCAACCTAAACCATTCCATGATTCTATGATCTTATACAGCAGCTTTCACTATCAAGTGCTCTCAGTCTCCGCCCCCTGTCTTATTTAAGCTTTTGGATGGGGAAAAAAAAATGAAAAAAAAGGAGAGTGTGGCAGTTTTACAGAAGTGGTGCAGAGCTCCTGGCAGCTGTCCCCTGTGTGGGTCATCCCTGTGCTCCCTGAGAATGTCCCACAACGAGAGGTCCAACCCCAGTGTCTCCCTGTCCAGGACAGCTGCTGTGTGCCTGTTGGTATCTATATATAATGAATAAGGAGGTTGCAGAGGCTTGTTAACTATATTTTTTTCCTTGGATGGAGCCTTTAGAAATAATATCTCCCATTAGAAAAAAAGGCCCCAGAATTCTTGGTAAAAAATAGCACAGCTGTAGTTACACTGAACTTTATAAAACGAAAGTAAGTTATTACTTCCACTGAACGTACTTGTGGGACCATTGCTTGGTGTCCTAAACTTCTCTGAGTTCTTACCTCCATTAAGCAGTCAGTAAATGTTTGTAAGCCTGATTCTGCAGGAAAAGATGTAAATGTATGTGTGGAGAGCTTGGGCTCAAAACCAGCCAGATTTACTCCCTGCTCGATTTCCTCTCGTGTTACTGTGAACAGGTAGTACAGGTGTGCTGAAAGCAGCTCCTTTCACCTGCTGCTCCCCTCCAAAGGAATTGCATTTTCTTCTCTTCCCTGCTCCTTTCCACCCTTTTCTTTTCCTCACTTATTCATGGTTATAGTTCTTCAGGAATTTTCAGTGATGAGCAGTGACTGATTAGGCAGTAAAGACTTGGTCTGATAATTCAGATTCTTTCTGTGTTAATATGCAAAGCAAAGTCCAGTGTTGCCCCTTCAGTAACAATAACCAGAATATTGTTAATTTTAACGTTAGGCAGTTAGCAGTTTGCTTAGTCTGAAGCTGGATGGAAGTTTTGAGTAGGCACAAATGTGCATAAAAAATTATTCACACCCCTTGTATCTAATTTTTAGCATTGCTTTGGTTATATATATATAGATTTACACTTGTTTTGCTTAATTATGTGTGTGCACAGGAGCACAGTAATAATAACAACGTTGTGAACTAGACCTTGCTGCATAATGTAGTATTTTCTCTAGAGGTCCATTTCTATCTGCTGACTGTCCCCGACAGGAATTTAGGAAGCTGGCAGGATGTGGTCAGTGCAGAGGCCATTCATGCAGAGCAGTTTTCCAAAGGACAGCTCCTACAGGTTCCTTGCTGCTGCCTGCTTTGTCTCCACACAAGTCTGTGCAAGCTTTAGCAAACACTTGAAAGAAATGTGGGTTTTCTGCTGTCAGTTTGCAGTTGCGACTTCCAGCTTCCACTCGTAGTCGATGGTTTCAAAACAGGGCTTGGCATTTCCAAGCAGCTCACTTAGGCAATATCCTCCTTGTGCTGGTGCTTGTTTGTGTGCTGGCAAATGGGACCTGGGGAGTTATTTTGCCTTTTTATGGGCTGGGTACCCTCAGTCTCAACCAGAGCTCTGCCAGCCTGGCTGTACAGATTAACTAAGCCACTGTATGTTCTTGGCTAGTTAGAGCCTGGGTTTTGGCAGGGATTAGCTGTGTCATCGTGGGTGTGCTCCTGCAGCTGCTGGGAGTGCAGGATGTGAGCACGAGGGTGCCCATCCCTGTCCCTGCCACCCACCTGGGACCCCTGGGCGCTGCCTTGGGAGAGGGGGACACCACGGCCATGGTGGGAAATGGGAACAGGCCAGGCTCTGCTCCCAGGGAACAGGGACAGGAGGAGAGGGAACAGCCTCAGGCTGGCCCAGGGCAGCTCAGGTTGGACACCAGCAGGAATTTCCCCATGGAAAGGGAGCTCAGGCCTTGGAACTGCCCAGGGAGGTTTGGAGTGCCCATCCCTGGAGGTGTCCCAGGAATTCCTGGAGGTGGCACTCAGGGCTCTGGGCTGGGGACAAGGTGGGCATCGGGCACAGCTGGGACTCCGTGGGCTGGGAGGGCTTTTCCAGCCTCAGTGTTTCTGGGGATTCTGTGAAATAAAAATTAAAGGGTGGAAAAAGAAAGCTGAAGCAAGTGGGACAGAAGTGGAAGATCACCCTTTAAGGAAGGAAGGATTCCTGCACTTCCACTGCTCCATGGGTGTTTGTGGCTCAGGCTGGAGCCACTTGGGGTAAACACTGTGCAACAGGGACCACAGAGCTGTCTGCAGCAGCAGCTGTTGGGCTCTAGGGCTCCTCTAATTAGCTCTTGGTAATGTAGATGCAGCCTATTTCTTCCAAAAAGCTTCACTTCAGGAAACAGCTTTTATTACGTGACGAACACACAGTTTGTAACCAGACCTCTTCCACAACATCACAGTATTGATTTTGGAAAGGTTCCATATCCCTAAATGGCTCTCTCTGAGCCAGGTTCCTGAGCGAGCATGTAGCTCTGTCTCCAGGCGTTTCCAGGTGAACTCACCCCGAATCACAACCAGATCCTGTGGATGGGGTCCAAAGTCTTGGACAGGGTTGTTTTTATTTGCTTTGCAAAGCTTCTCAAACGAAGCATTAATTCTGATTTCAGAGTGATTCTGAACGCAGGCTCCTCCCCCAGGATCAGATTTGCATGTGCTATCAGGTCTCAATCTGTATCCCAGGATATAAAGCTAGGTTACTTCCTTGCCACACCTAAGTATTCACCTAATTTGTAGCTATTTTTTGAGCAGGTTCCTGTTTGTGTGTGCAGGTATATGTCCAGTCTTGTAAAAAGCAAAACACCTTGTCTTCTAATCCCTGCTCCTTGAGTCTTTGACTAGGGAGTGGAAGGAAGAGCATGGATAAAGTGCCAGCGCTGGGATCAAGTTGAACTGGCAGACTGTCTATTCAAATATCCGCATTAAAAATGAGAGGAATAAAGAATATATTTTTTAAAAAGGGAAACAGCTATAAATTAACTATCTGACAAGAGCATTTCATTCTAGTGGCAGTAATTGGCTTATAGTCATTGTATTGTGTGTGTGGTTGATGGCTGATATTAACCCCCACCAGCAGTGAAAGCAAGAGGAACTATTTGAAAAGTTTAAGTTAAAACAACATTGGCACAAGAACACAAAAGTATGGAAATAATCCTGCACACATTAGTCAGTGATCAGGCTGGAGACCAGGCCTCCCACTCCTTCCAGTAGGACAGGAGGGAATTGAAATGCTTTCATCTAGAACTTGATAAATGTATTGTGATGTTTGTATGCTGGGAAAGATCAAAATACCTATTGACATTGGAGTTTCTTTGTATTCCTGTTAGTCCTTAGATACAGTTCTTGGGATTACAGCCATGCCTGTCTGCAGTGTTGCCTCATTGCCACAAACACGCTACTGTCTGTGGCAAGACTCTCGCTACTGAAATTCCAGGAGGGATTTACACACGGGACTTTTCCCCACATCATCTGTAAGTGGGAGGGTAATAAAACAGAAGAAAATGAAGTGGTTAGGCTAAAATGCAGGCTTTCGAAAGAGGAGCTAAAAAAGTTTGTTCCTTGTGGGGCAGAGTTTACAGCAGTTGTGCTGTCATCTAAAGCAGGGTGGCAATGTCCTGGTGTCTGAGTACAGAAGGCAGGTAATGTAGTTGGAAGCAGAAGGACCAAGAGGAGGAATGAGGACAGGATACCCATTTTCTGCTTTGTTTCTCCTTTATTTTTGTGCCTGACAAGTGCCACAGCCACGTTTGGGCATGAGAGCCGAGCTGGGTCTGTACTGGAGCGTGGGAAGGACTTTCCCCATATGGTGAAGTGCTGCTTGGCTTCCACTTACCGGCACTGCGAGTTTGAATTCTGTGTGCAGGACGCTACACATCTGTGGGGTGACCCTGGATATGGCAGGTTATGTTCCTGTGGAGATGTAGTCTTGGATAATGACTTTGATTGCAATGCCCTAACTTGTGTTTGAGAGCCCGGAGTGGCCATGGGAGGCCCCAGGAGAGGCTCTGGATGTGTCCGTGCTGGGTCAGCCGCGTTGGGACCCTCCGGAGCCCTTCCTTGGGGTGTGTTCCTCACCAGAGATCTGCCGTGCCAGGGCAGCATCTCCAGCTTGGGTTGGTTTAGGCTTTAATCAGTTCCTTTCCAGCTCCTTCAGTTACTCTGGCCTGGCGTCTGTGTAACATTAACCACTCCCGGCTTCTCAAAGGCACCCGAGAGACAGCTTGCTGGATGACCTGGTTAAGAGGGTGCTAATCGCGCTATTTTCTGGTTACATCCCCTTTTTCTCGTTAGTTCGCCACTTCCTGCATTGACACACCCTGAAACTGCCCGTAACAGACCAGTACAGCTTTAGAGGCTGAAAGTATCCCCGGTCAGAGCTTAACCGTGGCCCCGCTGCTGCTGTCACCGTGGCCACCTTACGAGTAGTCCTGCGAGAGGGATGGGAGCTGGATTAGGGGGAGCCGGGGTAGGACTGCAGCTCTTTGGAGAGGCAGGAGCAGTGCAGGAATCTCAGCTCAGCCCGCAGGGACATCAGTCTGCGCCTCTCATCGTCCCAAATTTACCTGAGGAGCTTTGGGAAGGAAGGAATCAGACAATGCTCCTGCGCCAATGGCAAGTTATGCAAACCGTAGTGGAGATGATTATAAGTTTTCTATTTTTAATCCTTGCATGGAGTGACTCACTTTATTAGATGTGTTCGTTTGCAATGGCATGCGAAGCAGCCGGATTCCATGGTAATGGCCTCGGGAGGCACACGGAGATACACGGCAGATTGGGTTTCTGCTCCCAGTTTGCCGGGCTGTGTCTCGGAGCCGTGTCTGGTGGCAGCGCGGGGCGGCTCACGCTGCTGCGGCACAGCTCTGCAGCCTGGCCCATCTGTCCCTCCCCTCCTGCTGGAACACTCATCCTCTCCAGCTCATGGCTGCGGGGCTGAACTCCCCACCGTGCCCCTTCCTGCATCCCTTTCGTTCTTTCTCCAGCTGTGGCCGTGGGTTGCTCAGATCCAGCGCGGTGTCTCTGTGATTAGAAGGTTCCTGGGTAGAGGAACGCTGGCGATGGTGGCGCTTCCCTCTCAGCCACCTGCTGCCTCGGCTGGGAGCAGGGTGCACACTGCCAAGAACACGTTAGCCTGGCAGCCGGCTGGGCCGCGCATTGCGGGAGGCAGGGAAGGCAGGGCACTCCCAGGAGCTGTGCCAGCCCCGTCAGGGCTGCGGGTGGCAGAGCTTTGTCACGCGGGGCACACTGCTCAGGAGCATCTGCTGAGGATGGATGTTGCAATCCCTTCTTTAAAAACCAGGGTGTAAGTGGTGCCTTGTAGGTTTTTGGGTTTGGAACACGGGGTTGAAAGCAAAGCAGTGTAGGGGGTGCATTAATTGCTGAAGTGGAGCCCTTGCCTGTGACGCAGCAGGTGCAGGGTCTGATACCTGGGGAGGGTCACCTGGGGACCTCGCCAGGGCGGGGAGCTGGTCACCAGCCTGAGTCTGGAGTGGGAGGCTCCTCTGGAAGTGACTATCGCATGTTGCTGTAGTCCAAATGAGTGTGACTGAGCTGCTGGTTAAGGAATGTACCAAGGACTTCCTACTGTGACTAGGGTTTGTATTAACTTTTGGAAATTGAAAGCAGGAACTTGTGCTGATAAATCTTTCGTGTAGTTTCCATTTTGTGTAAACTGCTCTCCCCACCCCTTTGTGTCCTTTCAAGTTTAAAGCCTATTTCTTCTTATCATGAATCTTTTAATAGCAGTTTGAGCTAATGTCCCTCTGAATCTTCACCAGTGTTCAGCTGTTTCTGGGAACTGTTCCCTGGGGTTACTGAACTCCTTGGACAGATCACTCTATGCAATAGCAGCTACTCCTCGTGACAAGCTCCTGGTTCTTCCCACGCCAGCCAAAGGCTCCTGCTCCTGCCACAGCTCGTTCTAGAGCCTGTCAGGGACCTCAGCCCACCCTCTAGGTGAGGCCGTGGGTCCAAAGGTGCCATTTATGGCTTCTGTTGAAATCAAGGGTAAGGCTTAACATGCAGATTTACTGTGTCAGATGGCACTGACAGCACTAAAACACTCTGAGCCGCTTTTAAAGGTGATTCAGAATATTTGTGTGATGGCAAGATGACATTTCTGACTGTAGTGCTTCTCATGCTGGTTGCTATTATAATTTTCATTAAAATAAAATCCCATTTCTGTCACAAGCTGTTGATGTCAGCTTGGAAGAGAGGCAGGTTGCAGTACCTGCTCACAGAAGAGGAAGGGTTTGTGAGCGTGGGCTCTTCCCTGGTGCACCTTGGTGGGAACCACATGGGCTGCATTCCTTCCCCTTTCATCTGCACTCGGGTGTATCCTGCTCAGAGCTGGCAGCAGCCTTCCTCAGCCGTCTGGGACAGAGCTGGGGGAAAATCCCACGGGTGTCTGTTCAGAGCTTCTCATTCCCCTGTGGCTTGTGGCCACCGAGGCAGTGTTCAGGTCGTCCTCCTTTCCAGGGGACACCTTGTGTGCCATGTGCTGCCTGCAGTGCCGTTCCTTTTGGGAAGAACCGGGGATGTGCCGTGCCCTGGCAGAGCCCAGGGCAGCCTGGTGCCAGCTGTGCCCGGGCTCTGCCACCTGCAGTGCCCGGAGCTCACCCAGCCTCATCCAAACTCATCCACCCACACCTCACAAACGCGGCTCGCGGTTCCCGGGATGCAACTGAGCTGTTCCAGGTGTAAAAGCACAGTCTGGTTGGAATGCCTGTCTGGCTTTCTGCTAGAGTGGATTATGCTAAGCCCTATTTTCCTTTCTCTCCTGAATAAGCTTCTCTTAGGGACGGTGAGCAAGATTGATGTGGCAATTTGAGCAGCCGGTCTCCTGGGAGAGTTCCTTTCTCGGGAGAATTGCCTGTAATCGGCTCTCAGCTCTGAAGAGAGCTAATGCAACACGCCCCGGGGCCAGGCAAGGAGTGGGGAGCCCTGAGGCCAGAAATCCTCCTGCACAGGGGCACCGAGTCCCTTTCTGGCTGTTAGAGATGCTACCTGCAGGATGAAGGTGGGAAAGCTGTGCCCTGCGGCACATCTCATGTCACTTCAGCGTGGCTGGAACAGCTGTATCCGACTGGGGGCAGGTGACAAGCTGGTGGGTGACAATCACGGAGCCTCTTAGTCAGTGGTTTGTGTACCTGGTGCTCGAATTCCATGGAAAGGAATGGTGTAACTGCCAGGTGTGTCCCTGGTGTCCGAAATGAGGTCTCAGGAGATGTCCAAGCCAAGGGACAAGAAGCAGGGCTGAGTGTTGTCTGTGCCTGCAGGAGCCCTGGTTCTGAGCAGGGACTGTGCTTCAGCCATCACCCTTCCTCCTGAGCTCACACAGCATGGAAAGGGCACGCTTCCCTTTGTTTTCCTGCAAGCCAGCATCTCTGCAGACGTGTGAGACAGCTCCTTGGAAGATGCTAATTTGTTCCTTTTCAACTGCCTGGATTGTTGTGTTCCAGCACAGGCGCTTGGAGGGTTTCAGGCTCTCAGAGCGACTCCTTCGCTGCTCCGTGAGGGGTGTGGAACTACTCCAGCACTGCCACCAGCCTTCCCTGGAGAGCAGAGCTGTCATTCCTGCCTCCTGGAAGCCTTGGGTAGGGGTGTGTGTCCCGCAGTGCTGGGTGGTGTGTGCAGTGCTCCTGTCACCATCTGTGTGGCGTGGCTGCAGAGAGGCAGGAGCGATGCTGGTTGTCTGGGCTCCTTCAGTGTGGGCATGGCCACGGGAATGTTCCAGCTGCTCTTCAATTCCTGTGCCCTCTTGGATGTCCCAGCTGCTCTTCAATTCCTGTGCCCTCCTGGATTCTGCCTTGTGATGCAACTTTGTGACTATCCATAGTCTTCCTCTCTGTTTCCAGAGAGGTGCTGTAGCGTTTGAGGCCAGACCTCCTCAGTAATTTCCCTCCCAGGAGCTTCCTGTGCTGGCGTTTGTTTGTCACCTTTCCCTTTCACTCCTCCCTGTCACAGCACAAAGGAAAGATGAAGCTGATCTTTTTTTGCGACCATAGTAAGAAGTAAATGGAAAACGTGATACAAGCAAGGCAGTCATGGTGGGAGTCTCCAAGAGCATAAATGCCCCTCTTTGGAAAAACTTGTGGGAAGCTGCAAGTCTTGGCCCTGTGTACAAGATCCCCTACACAGATTGTATACACAGCAGCTCTGCGTCGAATGCCTGTGCCAGAAATTGTGTGGGGGATTTCCCCCACGCTGAGTGTGCTGCAGGCAAAGTGCTCAGGGAATGAGGTCAAGGTTTGGATTGGGAGGGACTTCAAAACTCATCTTGTTCCATGGGCAGGGACACCTCCCACTGTCCCAGGCTGCTCCAAGCCCTGTCCAGCCTGGCCTTGGGCACTGCCAGGGATCCAGGGGCAGCCACAGCTGCTCTGGGCACCTGTGCCAGGGCCTGCCCACCCTCCCAGCCAGGAATTCCTTCCTTTGAGGCATTCCAGCCTGGGAACGTGTTTCCGTGTACAGCATGTGCAGGTACACCAGGAGTTCAGTGACGTGCCCTGGGTGTGTGTTTGTGTCCTGACAAAGGCCAGGGGAGGCTGCCAGGGCCGTTCCTGGCCAGCCTGGCATGGGGGGCTGGCTCCCTGCTCCTGGCCCAGGGCTGCTCCCCATGCCTGGTGAGTGTGCCGGTGCTGCGGGGCTGGCACACGGCTGCTCGCATTGTCTGCCTCTGCTGTACGCTTTGTTGGTGCTAAATCAGTGTCTGGGCACTGCTGGGGAGTGTGTGGCCAGGACAGGGTGTCCCTGGGGCACTGGGGGGATCCCCAGGTGGGACGGACGTTGTCCCCAGCGCGGCTCCAGGCCCCGCGCGCCGGGGCAGAGGGAGCGGGCTGGGCCTGCTTTACATTCAGGTCAGTCCCGTGCAAATTTGTCATTCAGGATCCAAACACTGGGACTATTAAGAATTTGCCTGACCCACATAGGGCTGGTTTGAAGCCCTCTGGAGCTGGGTGGTGAAGTGCCACTCAGTCCTGTCCCTGTGCGTGCTGCTGCTCCTCGCTGAGGGCCCTGCTGCTGCTGCACGGCATCGCTCTGCCACCACCCCGGGTAGGACAGGCTGGGCTCTGGGCACTCCTGCCTGCAGGGCACCAGGGATGCTAGCAGGGCTTCGGTGGGAAGGGCAGGAGATGTTGTGGAGCTGATCAGATCTGCTGTGGTGCTGGGATAAGGGTTTGGTGGCCCTGTGGCTGGGGACAGGCTGTTCCTGGTCTGCCTTTGCCGTGGGGTTGGCAGTACCTGTCACACTCTGGGGTGTGGATATCTACTCTGATCTAAATACTCTTTCATCCTTCAGCTTTCTCAGCAAACACCAGAGCACTGTGGCTTGCCTCTGTCTAGACTTTGTTTAGAAGTTACTAATATTGCAGTGAAAATCTCTAATTAAGATATTGCTACCCTAAATTTCAACTTGTCACAACATTGTCATTAGTTTCTTCAAATGGTCTATTCTGTGTGTACCAGATCCTGACATGGTAAAACTGCCAATTAATTTTTATCTTCTTGTCTTCCAGTAAAAAATGGCATTTCAGAAGGCAGTGAAAGGAACTGCTCTCATTGGAGGAGGTGCCATAGCAACAGTTTTTGGCCTCTCTCAATTTTCTCAGTATAGAAACAAACACGTAAGTATTAATTATGATTTTTGATAAAATAGGAAACTTAAAATCTGTCAGAGCATATGTCAGGCTTGTACAAATAATTTTAAAAAACGACCCTTGAGTGCCACTGGGGGCTTTACTTAGTTGCAGGAGGAGTGGAAAGACCTGACTGAAGCAAAAGCACTGTCTGCACAGTGTTTTCAAGCTGAGAAGCTGGAAATGAAACCACCAGCACTACCTCTGAACATCCCAGCTTCAGCACAGTGCTGGTGCCAGCTCCTGTTGGGTTCCTGTTCCTGGGGACAGACCTGTGCCAAGGCCATTGTAGGGCATGCTCTGGTGACATGGGCAGAGTCAGTTCCCCCAGCAGGGCAGGGTGAGGCTGTCACGGTGAAGCAGCAGTGGGCAAAGAGGTGCAGCACGTCCCCGTGTCACTCTGTGTGTTGGATTTGCTGCTGGAGCAAACAGATTTCCCTGGGATGTCTGCTCCTCCCAGCAGGGTTGGAGTGGCTGTGCTCTTGAGCTCCCTTCTCCATCGTTGCACCATGGACTTGTTGGGGTTGGCAAATTCCTCCAAGACTCCAAGTCCCACCATTCCCCCAACACTGCCAAGGCCACCATGACCCGTGTGCCCAAGTGCCACATCCACAACGGTCTTTAAATCCCTTTTCTGGCCATTTCTGTGGGGAGGAGGAGGAGCAGCAGCTGGGAATGAGATGAGTCATTTCTGGGGAGCCAAGCTGGGAAGTGGATAAGGCAAGATTCTTATGGCTTCAGATACTGTTGCAGAAAATAAACCCCAGCATTTCAAGTGAGCTCCCCATCGGGCTGCCTGCCTTGCTCCAAGCTGGTAATGTTCTCTCCAGAGTCTTTATCCCAGGGTTTCACAGCCTGGCTTTATTACTGTCAAAAATGGCAGCTGCAGCTTTTAGGGCTGTTAAATGAGAGGGGTTGGAAGGGAAAAGCCACCTGGAGAGCTCGCTTGTTGCATATTGTCTGCAGTATTCCTGGATTCAGGGGATTCCCATTGTTCTGGGGATGGATGGCCACTATGAACTTCCAGAGACAGATTAAACCCCAGGGTTTTACAGAGCATGATCATGGTGTCAAAATGACAGAACCACTTGTGCTTTTATCCCAGCTAATTTTTCTGTGCTGACATTTTGGGTCACATTTATGCAGCTGGAATTGAATCACTGAATCCCAGAAGAGTGTGGGTTGGAAGGAGCCTTAAAGCCCATCCCTGCAGGTGTCCCAGGCCAGGTTGGACAGGGCTTGGAGCACCTGGGATAGTGGAAGGTGTCCTGCCCATGGCAGGGTGAGCTTCAAGGTCCCTTCCAACCCAAACCATTCTGGAGTTCTGTGATGTGGCCTCGAGCACTCAGACACCTGCATGGCCCAGGTGGCACAGTGAGCCTTTGCTGGCTGTTTCCCCAGCACTTCCAGCACTGATGGGACACAGAATTGGAAGTACCAGATCCTCCTGACTGAATTGCTGCATTCTGGGCCTTTATTTAATGCATCAACCTAAGCAAGCTGGTGCCAGGTGTGAGGTGGGGTGTTCTTGGATATGGCAGGTTGAACTGGAGACCACTGGTGGCTTTTCCTTCCCCTCTCCCCTCATGATCCCTAAGGGGAAAGGCAGTGCTTTGGTTTGGAGTTGCAAGATTCTGCTGTCCTTTCCCAATCCTGCTCTTCCTGGTTGTGTGAGTGTTGTTGGTCAGTAGAAATTGCTCAGCAAGGTGAATCCAATAGTGTGATAATATGATAATGCATCAGGGTCTGCTTTGGGGAGTTCTAATTACTGCATTTTTTTTTGTTTAAATGAATAAATATGATGAATTTGACTCTGCAAACCTACCTGGAGATTTACAGTAGCAAATTAACGAGAGCACTGGCTTATGGATTACTAGATCACTTTATAACTTGATGATTAAATTCAAACTGCCAAACTAAATTCCTCTCACTAAGAGCGTAATCAAAACCATTCAGGGAACTCTTGCCTGAGAAATTGTAGATATAAACAGCAATTGCTTATTTCAGTAAACACACTTGTTCACTGCCAAACTAATCACGTTACTGCAGATGGAATCCCTGTGTGCAGCTTTTCTTCACTCCCCCATTTAATTGACAGCAAGATGCATCATATCTATATCAATTCCTGGTACTAATCACTCTGCTTATATTCCAGGGCTAATCTCCACACTCTGGCTATACCAGGGGCTGGATGCTGGGGACTCTGCTCCGGGCTCTGCTAGGAGCCATTTGTTGTAAATAATGGGTTTAAAAACAAACCAGAACATGGAGTCAAACCCACCCGATGCCAGTATTTCTTGAACTCCCAATCTGTCTTTTCTGGTGTTCTGTTATTTTCCTGGAGTTAAGTAGTGTGCTTGGAAATTTCTCTGGAAATGCAGTGCAGAGTAAATTTGGAGGTGGGGATTTTCCTTCTCTGGAGCTCATGGGAGCTGAGCACGTGTCACTGAGCTTCATCAGCCAAAACACGTGCAAGAAAAGGTGTTTTTAGTGTTCCCAATTTCCTGCTTGTCACTGCTGTCTGGGAGTGCCAGGGTGGCCTTTAGGGTCCCTTCCAACCCAAACCCTTCTGGGCTTCTGTTATATGTTTTTATTGTACTTTGGGGTGTGGGAAATGGATTTGTGGAGAGTTCTCAGAGCCTGACAGAAGGCCCACACAGAATGCATCTTGAGATAAGAAATGCTGACTGAGNAAGTTTTATAGCAGTGCTAGAGCTGAAAGGGCCAGTGAGCGAGCAGGGCAAGAGGCAGGAGGACGTGGCAATGGGCAGAATTCCGTGGCCAGAAGANGAACTATGAAAGATGTTGTATATAATTGTATAATTGTAACAAGACCCACGAAGGGTAGTTTTAGATGATTGGCTTTAAGACATCTACAGCATGGTGTGGCAAAAAGCTGATAGGCCAAGAAACGCTTATAGTGTCTTGTAATTCATTATATGAATATAATATATATAATATACACTATATATATGATATTTATATATATTTANTGAATTTCTTTGGAGCACCCAAACCTTGTCCCTCCTGGGGTGATCTTGGGCAGCAGCCACAGGTTTTGTGTCAGCAGCTGATCAGGATTGACCTGTCTGCCTCCCAGCCCCGGGAGTGCCTCGGGGCTGTGTCTGAGGGCTCTGTCTGAGGGCTGCTCTGCCTGTCAACACCGGGCCCTGAGCAGAGTGTTTGCAGCTGGGCCACAGCTGGCCACAGCTGGGTGAGCGCTCTCTGCAGCTCCAGGTACCCCACATGGGCTGGGGGACAGGGCTGATCCCACAGGGATCACCATGCTTGGGAAAAAACAGGGTTTGTTATAAATCTTATTTCTTCCTTCTTGTCCCCAGTCCCTCTCCAGCTCTCCTGGAGCCCCTTCAGGCCCTGGAAGGGCTCTGAGCTCTCCCTGGAGCCTTCCCTTCTCCAGGGGAACATTCCCAGCTCTCCCAGCCTGGCTCCAGCCCTGGAGCAGCTCCAGGACCTCATTAGATCCCCAGTGTGAAGTGAAGGACCCTGTCTCCAGCCCAGCTTTCCCCAGGGACTGAGTTGTAGCACATGTGCAGTGACAGGGGCTGCTGCTGTCCTAAGTGGTTTTCATGTGCTACTTGCATTACAGTCAATATCGTCCCTGATTGCAGGATGAACCTGGCCAGTAATTATCTTGGGAATATGCACTTCTTGAGTCATGGCTACTAGTTACTAGATTGTATTTTCAGCTCTATAGTAGAGAGGGACACAGAACTAATGCATTTAAATCATGGTACTGCTGAGGAATGAGCAAATAATTCTGAACAAAAATATTTAGGCTGCATGCACCATATAATCTGAACTGAGGCTTTTTGTGCTTGGCTGGAAAGGAGTTTCTGTGGTTTGTCACTTGAATTTTTATTAGTCTGCTCTTTCCTGTCTGGGAGAGCTGAACAGAAGCTATTCTGCACAGTTAAGTCTGCCATTTGGCCTGGAGACTTGGCCTAAATTAGGTCTTAAATTAGGGTTAAACAGGTTTTTCTGGTGTTCAAAGTGTTTATAATTCTCAAGAAAGTCTGGAAATGTTTAGAATTCAGCTTAAGTTGATGCTAACAGCAAAGAGCCTTCAGAGACTGCTCAAACCCTTCCTGCTTAAGCCATGGTCCCTGGTAGGTGACTGAGCATCAGCCCTTGTCTCCACAGTCACTGCACAGACAGCAGCATTGGCTCCAGCAATATCAGCCCAAAGAGATTCCCAGGGCCATGCCAGGAAAATGGGAACTAGTCTGGAAACTGCCACACTGTTAAGCTTTGTCACTTCAAAGTTGTATTTTAACGTGTATTTTATTAGGACATAAACTGCATTGCTTACAAGTTTCTCAGAAAGGAGGTGAAATTAGAGTTTCTTTGGTGTTTCAGGGCACTACATTTGACAATCACACCACTCCTGAACCTCATCAAACTTGAGCTTGGATTAATGCCACTGTATGAGATGTAAAATGCACACACAGTCCTTTGCTGTGGTGAATTTTTTGGTAGAGAGTCCAGAGCCCAACCGTGTGTCTGTTTATTAAAATGCTTCCTTTGCAATGTTTATTAAAATAATAACAGCATCCTGCAACATTGGAGTGTTCCTGGAAGTGATGAATACAGGTGTAACACTCGAGTGCAGTGTTACATGGAGGTGGGCAAGGTGAAGTAAAGGTGTGGTGGCACTTCATGGTTTTAGTACTGCTTGCTCCTCAGTGTTTAATAGGATATGCCTGCTAAATCTGGGGGAGGTGGCTGGGAATGAGTGAGTTTACCTTTCTGGTGCTAGAAAGGGCTGTGTTTTGGGGGGGTGTCTGTCCCCATATGTGTGTCTACAAAACAAGCTGCCCTCGTGGGCTGTGTTCCCTCTTGGCAGGGTGCCTTGGTGCAGGTTCAGGCTGCAGAAGGTGCTCCAGTAAGGAAGGACCATATCCCCAGCAGAGAGCAGCAGATCCTGGCCCTGCAGACCAGCGGGGAGTTCGATGTCCTCGTCATCGGCGGGGGAGCCACGGGCTGCGGCTGTGCCCTGGATGCGGCCACCAGAGGTAAAGGCCTGCAGGTGCAGGGCAGGCTCCTTCCTGGGCTACCTGGCTGGTAACTAACTGCTCAGCCTGGCATTGCTTATCCTGGCTGGGAAGCCTCTGTTCTCAGAAGGCAAAAGGAGCCTGAAGAAGGTGGCACGGCAGGTCCGTGCTCCCGTTGCCCCAGCTTTGGGGAGCTGGCCGGAGCAGAGAGCCCTGAAGGCCTCAGGCTCTTTGACCTGGACATGTACCTCAGAACAGGGGCAAAACCTGACCAAGCAGTGCCTTTCAGTCTGAGCTGAAAACACTTGTCCAGAAGGTGTGGTAGTATGAAATGGCTAAAGCAGTAGGGTCTGCCCACTGGGAGGTAAGTCCAAACTCCAGCCTGGTTGTTATATTTAATAACTTGGGACAAAGATCTTCTCACTTCTGCCTCTGCTGTGCTTTGGCAGAAAATGTAAAGCAGACAGAAATTATTACAGTTAATCTCTGTTTATCCTTTGCTTGGATATACTGTTGATATCAGTAGGTTTCTGAGGTGTGAAATATTCACGGGCATTTGGTTAATGAGTTGTGTCTCGTTGCTGTTCATTCATGGAACTTGCTCTTTTATCGTGTTTGCTTCACTTAACAACAAATTTTGCTTTTCGTGCGTTTGATAAATCTTCACCAAATTATTTCTGATTGTGCCCATTAATCTTCAGTCACATTCGACAAAAATAAATTGCTCTGATCTTTGTAAGTTACCAGTAATAATTAGATTTTTTTAAGGACATGAAAGTTTTGGGAGACCAGTAGATGTTAAAATCTCAGTGTTGGCACTGCTGAGGCCCCTCGAGTGCTGTGTCCAGTTCTGGGTCCCTCATGACAAAAGGACACGGAGGGGCTGGAGCATGCTTGGACTCTGACCTGGAGGTCTTTTCCAGCCTGAGGCATTCAGTGATTAAGGCTGATCAGACTATTTCCTGTGTATGTCAAAATTCCAAGTGTGCCCCGCCCTGTGGGGTAAACACAAAACCACAACAAACCCCATTAAAAATAGTAATTTAAATATTTAATTAAAACCCTGGTTTTGGGTGCCTCTGAAGCAAACTCCAAGTAAGCAGAGCTGCCAGTTGTCTCCCTCTCTGGAATGCCACTTCAGTGGTTAGTGAAGAGGTTTAGAGCTCCCTGCTGCAAAGGGTTAAAAGTGTCCATGGAACCCCTCTGTTCCTGCCATGCATCCAAGCTCTCATTTCCTTTGGGAGCGTGGCCCCGTAACATGCTGTAATGCCTTTCCACTGTGAAATACCCAGCTTTTAATGTGCTGCTGTTTAAGTTCTGCTTTGACTTTTCCCTCAGGAAGAAGGCTAAAATTTTTCATTACGATATAGACAGTGCACTACACTTTGAATACAAATTTATCCATGTACGGAGTAATTTTTCTTGTGATTGTCTCTACCCTAGAGAAGTGTCTTTAATGAATTACATACAAATTGTGTAATTTAAGAAGTTAATTTGGTTTTCTGGTAACACAGGACTAAAAACAGCCCTTCTAGAAAGAGATGATTTCTCATCAGGGACCAGCAGCAGGAGCACTAAATTGATCCATGGTGGGGTGAGGTACCTCCAGAAGGCCATCATGAAGTTGGATTTTGAGCAGGTAATTTTTTGTGCTGGTTGTTCAGCAGGAATTGCTGTTAGGCACTTCACTGTCCCAGTTAGGGCTGAGTCTCCTTTGGAGCTTTTCAGTGCTGGATTCCAGCGTTGTGTTCCATGGCCACTGTGCAGGGGAGGTGGCTTCTCTGGGGGACCTCTCCAGTGCCTTGATGGGCAGTGTCACTGCCATGCCTTGCAGCTGTGGGTTTTGGGAAAGACAGCAGAGACAGGGCTGGTCTCAGAACAAAAAGAGCTTAAAATAAAACAAAATTAAAAGAGACAGGTAATGTCATGGACGGGGAGGAGTGAGTGGCTGTCCTGTTCTGGAATGGGGAGAGAAAAGATGGTAAATGAGTGATTTAATTTGGAATGGGGAAAAAATATTGTAAATGAGCGACTTATTTTGGAATAAGGGAAAAAAGATGGTAAATGAGTGATTTATTTTGGCATGGAGAAACAAAATATGGTAAATGAGTGATAGTGTATAAATGCTTTTGTGCATTCTTGTGTGGGTGGCAGCCTGATATTCCTGTTTTGAGGAATCACATTGTCTTTCCATTGGCACCTCTCAAAGTATGTTTTCCTGGCTGTAATGCTGCTGCAGGAATGGTGATTTTTCAGGGGGAAATACCCAAACCCTGCAGTTACCCACGTTTTCTGCCAGAGAACAGCTCCACGTTGACACACATTGGTTGGTTTGGAGAAGAGCCCTGCTGCATTTGCAGCTTGGAGTTCAGATGGGGTTGAACTGTGGGAATTGGCACGGAGCTGTGCTGTGGGATGAGTCCTAGCCCTTGTGAAGTGCCTCCTGCCCCTCCTTAGGGCAGTGTGGCTTGTTGAGCTTTATGTCCAAATGGAAAATTATACAACTGTGCTGCCAAGACACCAAGATGAAACTACCAAAACTTTATTTTATTTGGGATCCTCTTCCTTAACCTTTGGGTTTCTCAGCAGATTTCAGTGTGTTTTTGAAAGCCCAGTAACAATGGTAGGAGGTGTTGATACTTGGATAAAATCTGTTATTGAGGGTTTCCCCTGGTGCCAAGGGTGGGAGCTGTGGCACTGACCATGGCTGGTGTTTGGTGGTGTTTGGCAGTACAGGATGGTGAAGGAGGCTCTGCAGAAGGGTGGGAGCTGTGGCACTGACCATGGCTGGTGTTTGGTGGTGTTTGGCAGTACAGGATGGTGAAGGAGGCTCTGCAGGAGGGTGGGAGCTGTGGCACTGACCATGGCTGGTGTTTGGTGGTGTTTGGCAGTACAGGATGGTGAAGGAGGCTCTGCAGAAGGGTGGGAGCTGTGGCACTGACCATGGCTGGTGTTTGGTGGTGTTTGGCAGTACAGGATGGTGAAGGAGGCTCTGCAGGAGGGTGGGAGCTGTGGCACTGACCATGGCTGGTGTTTGGTGGTGTTTGGCAGTACAGGATGGTGAAGGAGGCTCTGCAGAAGGGTGGGAGCTGTGGCACTGACCATGGCTGGTGTTTGGTGGTGTTTGGCAGTACAGGATGGTGAAGGAGGCTCTGCAGGAGGGTGGGAGCTGTGGCACTGACCATGGCTGGTGTTTGGTGGTGTTTGGCAGTACAGGATGGTGAAGGAGGCTCTGCAGAAGGGTGGGAGCTGTGGCACTGACCATGGCTGGTGTTTGGTGGTGTTTGGCAGCACAAGATGGTGAAGGAGGGGCTGCAGGAGGGTGGGAGCTGTGGCACTGACCGTGGCTGGTGTTTGGTGGTGTTTTGCAGTACAGGATGGTGAAGGAGGCTCTGGAGGAGCGTGCCAACCTGATGCAGAGCGCGCCCCACCTCTCGGCCCCGCTGCCCATCATGCTCCCCATCTACAAGTAAGCTCTGCTGTGCCTTCTCTCCTCTACCTTTGCTTCACAAGCAAACCCTGGCCTGGGAGGGGTTTCTTAAAGCTGTCCTGGGGGAAGGTGCTGGGCTGCAGAAGCACGAGATTCTCTCGTGCCCAGCCAGCAATTGCTGCTTTGGGGGGCACATCCTGGGGTGCAGCTCTTCAGTGCCTTCCAGTACCCCAACAGGGACAGCTGGAAAGAGCTCTCATTCCTTCCCAGGATGTATTTGCTATTCTTTCAGTGCACCCTTGTCCCCAACACATGCCATCCCCATGTTCCCAGCAAGGTGCTCTTCAGTCCATGTGAGCACAGGGCAGTTGGGTATGCACAGAACAGGTTCCTCCTCCTCTGAGGAAGATGCTCAGTGCTTTGGGTTAGGTTTTCAGTTTGTAAGAGCAATTACTCACTGGCATAGGCTCCTTAGAGCCGGGAGGTTTTGCTGAAGGAACTTAATTTCATTAAGACCATTCCTGTTTTATTATTCCTGTCTTAGTGTGAGGGGCTTGTGGGAGCTGGAGCTTGTCTAGGTCAGTGGCTGCCTGCATTTGTTGTGGTTCTGTTTGTGCAGGAGGCCTTAGACCATGCCTTGGGGGGATCCTCTCAGCTTGCACACACAGCTCCAGTATCTCACACAGAGGCCCTGATTTTAGGGCAAATAAATCTTTGAATGTGCTTGACTCACTGCAGAGAGTAGCTCAGTTGAAAACAGTGGCAAACAACACCTAAGTCTGGAGTATTTACATTGTCTTGTTACCATGAGCTTGCAATGCTGTACAAGGTAGAACTGCTGTAAGAACATTCTCTGTTGCTCACCCTGTTCTGCATTGCAATAACAGCGTGTGCACGCACTTCTAAATGCTTCATTTGTTTGGGTTTTTTTTCACCTCATGGTGCTTTTTTCCCCTCAGGTGGTGGCAGTTGCCCTACTACTGGGTTGGGATAAAGCTGTATGACCTGGTGGCAGGCAGCCAGTGCCTGAAGAGCAGCTATGTGCTGACCAAGGACCGGGCCCTGGAGCTGTTCCCCATGCTGCGCAAGGACAAGCTGGTGGGAGCCATTGTCTACTACGACGGTGAGTGGCCTCTCTGCCTGCTCCGTGCTCAGGGGGTTTGGCCTGGGGCTTAAAACACAGCTGGCAGCCTGGAGATTGTACACTGGGTCTCTACAGCTTGAAGGATCCAACTTGCCTCTTAGCTGTTCGTTTGGGAGATAAGTTATGTTTCCATGACAGCAGCTTACTGGATGTAGGAGAAAATGCAGTGGTTTTGCTTGGCTAGTGGGTGCAGAGCAGTGGGAAAGTGTTCTGGTAGAGGTGTGCTTTCTGGCCTTTTGGCAGCAGAAGAGCCTTCACACGAGGTGGATTATAAAGGGAATTCTTTTCCCTTTGTAGAACTGCATTTAGAACAGTTCATCAGCTCATCAAAAGGGTTCTGGGCTGGGAAGAGCTCTGGAAGCACACTGGACTCCAGTGGGGTCTATGAGGCTTCTGGCTAAAGCTTGTGTTGTTAATTGCAGGTGTCTCAGACAGAGCCCAGCAGTGTGCAGAAACAATTAAAAATTCATATATATGTGTGGGAATATGTATGTGCAGATTCTTGTTTGGGAGGAGGGTTGGATTTAAAGGATGGACTTGGTTTTTATTTTACAACTGATAGAAGCTGCATTTTATCTTATTTTCAAGGTCTGGAGGAAATAAGAGCAAAATTTGCAAATTTAGCAAGATTTGTTGTGGGGTTATGTGGTGGTTTTTGTACCCAGTACCGGGACCTGCCATAGACAGCACACAGAGAAGGAATTCAGATTTATTTTTTCTGTATCTTGAGCTATTCCTTAGCTTATTTTAAGGGATCCCAGGAGCCTGCCAGAAGAACAAAGTGGTTCTCTTAACTGTAATTACACTTCTCATAAGAGCACTATAGCTTGAAATCTATTTATAATCTAGTGAAGTTTTTTCTGATTAAATAAATAATTTGGCTGTATCGTGGCTATTTACTACTCCAGCATTCCAAAGATACGTCTTTCAACGTAGCCTTAAACTTGGTTTTCATGTTTCTTACATGAATAATTATTTTAAACAGTGGTGTAAATCTAAAGATTCAGCATCAGGGTGCCACATGGGCTTTGATGGCAAACACAGGCAGGGCAGGGCTCTGAGTGACTGAGAGATGTCTCTGGAGGTTTTGGTGCCATCCCAACAGAGGGAAACAAACCCACATGTAATATTGGAAAGAAAGAGTTAAATAGAAAAAAAAGGGGGGAAAATCAGTCTTGCTTTATTTTGCTTTCTATATAAGATACAGCTTAGTTATCCTTAGTTTTAGGCAGAATGCAAAGAAATGCTGTTTTGAATTAAAATTTTAAAATTTGAATTAAATTTAAATTAATTAAATTAAAAATTTTAAAATTCTCCAAGCTCCACCAAACCTCCATTTCCCTGAAGATTAAAATGGGTTTGAAGGGCTCAAGGATGAAATTTGTGAGTCGGTAATGCACACCCAAGTGTTCTGAGGCTGCACCTGATGCAGAATAAAGACTGTCCAGCTGGAGTGTTAATTCAGTTCTGAACAGGCCACGTTCCAGCTCGCTGTTGTCTGTGTCACTCCTCTGTGGGGTGGCCCGTGGGGCTGGAGCACATGAACTGCTTTGTCCTGATCAATTAACCTGTGTTCTGGCCACGGGAAATGGGCTTTAAGTCATAACATTTCAGCAAGCTCCCTTTAGGTCTTGTAAATTACTGTACTTGAATTTTAATGATGTACTGTCACACCCTAAATCCAGAGGGATGGAGCACAAAGGGAATGGAACTGAAAACAGAGGAGGGGGTGATGAAATTAAACTTGTTTTAGTCCTTTCAGAAGGATTAGTCATAAAATAGAGTGTTAAATAATGGCAAAGCAAAATACAAGTCTTAAAGTCGGTGATATCTTTCTCCTCTCTGTCCATCCCTTCTCTCTCCCCTAAAGAATGAATCAATAAATTGGCCTTTTAAGGACGGAGTGTCTTAACTGTAAGTGCAGTTAAATGCAGTTTTATCCGATTTCCTCACTTTCCTTTATTCCTGGTCCCTGTAATTGTGGAAAACAGAGCTGTTAATGAGCACAGCTGTCAGTCCCCACCACCAAAGGGAAGAGGCAACGCGAGTGAGTGGTTTGTGAGCTGCAGCCCCTGGCCAGGGCTGTGTGTCCCTTTGCAGGGGCAGCCCGGGGCCGCTCTGTGCAGGTCTGTGACAGCGCTGGGGACATCCATAATTCATGGGGACATCGCGTCCCCAGCCGCGCCGGGGTCGTCTTCATTACATCCTTTAAATTGTTTATACAGCCACAAAGAAACGGTACATTATCAACGTTGGGAGCACCAGCAAGAGCAAATCACAGCCTTGTCCAGGGGCTATTCTTGCTCTGCCTGAGCATCGGGAAGCCAAAGCATATGTTGGATGTTAGCCGGGGTGTACACAACGTGTCCTATTTATTCAAGGTTTGCTTTGAAGCCACAACTTACAAGTTTGTTTCTTAGGGGGACATGTCAGACTGCATTTAGCATTTGTTGGTATTAGGATACTCCTGAATAGCAAAAAGGCAACATTTTGGGGGGAGAAGGCGGCTGCTATCTGAGCAGGGATCTGTCAGATCCACTTAGGGGCTGCGGGAGGACTGGAGAGGAGGCACAGGGAGAGGCTGGGCTGAGCTCAGGATCTCGGGCAGGATTGTTCCAGAGCACTTTAAATGGAAGAATTAATCTCCATTTAAATTATATAGAGTTCATTATGATAAGAACTAGGAAAACCATTAAAGCAGGGATCCAGCTGGCCAGAGTGTGTCAGTGTAAAGTGTTCAGCAATTCCAAGTGGCACGGTTCTCTTTATGATACATTATTTTTCTGTCTCTAGGTGCTTGCAGGCTTTTTTAACATGTTTTGCCTTGCAAGATGAGCCCTTAGATGTGTAGGGAAAATCTGTGTTCTGGAATCAATCCTGAATTTAAGATTCTAGGGCTCTGCTGACCGTGCTTTCTGAATTTGCTGTTATTTCTTGAAAGAAGACATTAACATATGCTGTCTGGGACTCTCTTGCCACATCAAGGTATTGGATTGTTTAATGTCTTGTTCTACAAATCTCCAGTATGTTTACTGCGACGTAAGGAGTTGGTTTTTTGCTTTTTGCATTCTCAGTAGTTTTGCATACATTCTCTGCTCAAATATTCTAATATGGAGGTTATTTAAAAGTAGAAAAAGCCTTGGCAGAGGATTTCGCTTTCCCTGTTTACAGCAAACCCCCTGAGAAATCCTTCCCGGGCACACGTGCACACACAGACACACACACANCTTTCTATATAAGATACAGCTTAGTTATCCTTAGTTTTAGGCAGAATGCAAAGAAATGCTGTTTTGAATTAAAATTTTAAAATTTGAATTAAATTTAAATTAATTAAATTAAAAATTTTAAAATTCTCCAAGCTCCACCAAACCTCCATTTCCCTGAAGATTAAAATGGGTTTGAAGGGCTCAAGGATGAAATTTGTGAGTCGGTAATGCACACCCAAGTGTTCTGAGGCTGCACCTGATGCAGAATAAAGACTGTCCAGCTGGAGTGTTAATTCAGTTCTGAACAGGCCACGTTCCAGCTCGCTGTTGTCTGTGTCACTCCTCTGTGGGGTGGCCCGTGGGGCTGGAGCACATGAACTGCTTTGTCCTGATCAATTAACCTGTGTTCTGGCCACGGGAAATGGGCTTTAAGTCATAACATTTCAGCAAGCTCCCTTTAGGTCTTGTAAATTACTGTACTTGAATTTTAATGATGTACTGTCACACCCTAAATCCAGAGGGATGGAGCACAAAGGGAATGGAACTGAAAACAGAGGAGGGGGTGATGAAATTAAACTTGTTTTAGTCCTTTCAGAAGGATTAGTCATAAAATAGAGTGTTAAATAATGGCAAAGCAAAATACAAGTCTTAAAGTCGGTGATATCTTTCTCCTCTCTGTCCATCCCTTCTCTCTCCCCTAAAGAATGAATCAATAAATTGGCCTTTTAAGGACGGAGTGTCTTAACTGTAAGTGCAGTTAAATGCAGTTTTATCCGATTTCCTCACTTTCCTTTATTCCTGGTCCCTGTAATTGTGGAAAACAGAGCTGTTAATGAGCACAGCTGTCAGTCCCCACCACCAAAGGGAAGAGGCAACGCGAGTGAGTGGTTTGTGAGCTGCAGCCCCTGGCCAGGGCTGTGTGTCCCTTTGCAGGGGCAGCCCGGGGCCGCTCTGTGCAGGTCTGTGACAGCGCTGGGGACATCCATAATTCATGGGGACATCGCGTCCCCAGCCGCGCCGGGGTCGTCTTCATTACATCCTTTAAATTGTTTATACAGCCACAAAGAAACGGTACATTATCAACGTTGGGAGCACCAGCAAGAGCAAATCACAGCCTTGTCCAGGGGCTATTCTTGCTCTGCCTGAGCATCGGGAAGCCAAAGCATATGTTGGATGTTAGCCGGGGTGTACACAACGTGTCCTATTTATTCAAGGTTTGCTTTGAAGCCACAACTTACAAGTTTGTTTCTTAGGGGGACATGTCAGACTGCATTTAGCATTTGTTGGTATTAGGATACTCCTGAATAGCAAAAAGGCAACATTTTGGGGGGAGAAGGCGGCTGCTATCTGAGCAGGGATCTGTCAGATCCACTTAGGGGCTGCGGGAGGACTGGAGAGGAGGCACAGGGAGAGGCTGGGCTGAGCTCAGGATCTCGGGCAGGATTGTTCCAGAGCACTTTAAATGGAAGAATTAATCTCCATTTAAATTATATAGAGTTCATTATGATAAGAACTAGGAAAACCATTAAAGCAGGGATCCAGCTGGCCAGAGTGTGTCAGTGTAAAGTGTTCAGCAATTCCAAGTGGCACGGTTCTCTTTATGATACATTATTTTTCTGTCTCTAGGTGCTTGCAGGCTTTTTTAACATGTTTTGCCTTGCAAGATGAGCCCTTAGATGTGTAGGGAAAATCTGTGTTCTGGAATCAATCCTGAATTTAAGATTCTAGGGCTCTGCTGACCGTGCTTTCTGAATTTGCTGTTATTTCTTGAAAGAAGACATTAACATATGCTGTCTGGGACTCTCTTGCCACATCAAGGTATTGGATTGTTTAATGTCTTGTTCTACAAATCTCCAGTATGTTTACTGCGACGTAAGGAGTTGGTTTTTTGCTTTTTGCATTCTCAGTAGTTTTGCATACATTCTCTGCTCAAATATTCTAATATGGAGGTTATTTAAAAGTAGAAAAAGCCTTGGCAGAGGATTTCGCTTTCCCTGTTTACAGCAAACCCCCTGAGAAATCCTTCCCGGGCACACGTGCACACACAGACACACACACAAAAATCAATGCAAAAGAGTAGGGCATTCATTAAGCTGTCAAAAATGGAATAAATGCTTTTTTTTATTTGGGCTCTTGTAGCTATTTTTCCTAGGATTTGAGTGTGTCCTGAATTATGAAATGTTGTAGCTTTATAATTCATGTTTGACAAATGGATATTTGGAGATGTTGAGCTGTAATAGGGGCATTACAGACAACTCTGTGGCTGTTTTTCCTTCCCTGGATATAAAAACTCTGACAGTTTGTCACAGAACAGACTTTCCATAGGTGAATTCAAATACACAGCTGCTCATATTTCTTGTTGGGAAATAAGGGTGGGTGGGTGAGAGCAGCGTGGCAGGCAGGCTAACCACGGGTGTAGCTGGGAAACACTCGTGTGCTCCGCTGTGTTCCTGTGTGTTCTGCACCACGGAGCTGCCCGTGACACCTGCAGGGTGTGGCACTGGGAGGGCACCACTGCCTGGGGAGCAGGTGCAGCAGTTCTGGAGCATTCTCTGGTGCTGGTGCAGGCCCTGCTGCAGCCAGGGCTGCCTGGCTCGGTGAGCCCTGTGCCGCCAGGGCTGCCTGGCTCGGTGAGCCCTGTGCCGCCAGGGCACTGCCATCCTTCTCAGAAGGGATAAAATCCATGGCCTGAACCAGCTGCATCTTTAACCCAGTTTTGCCTCTGTCAGAGGTGCAGGTGCAGCAGTTCTGGAGCATTCTGTGGTGCTGGTGCAGGCCCTGCTGCAGCCAGGGCTGCCCGGCTCGGTGAGCCCTGTGCCGCCGCACTTTCCCTGCCATGGCACTCCCATCCTTCTCAGAAGGGATAAATCCATGGCCTGAACCAGCTGCATCTTTAACCCAGTTTTGCCTCTGTCAGAGGCCAGGGTGCAGCAGGAGGAGCCCTTTGCTCCCCACACGAGGGCCGTGCAGCCCCAGGCGCCTTCCCAAAAGCACCGGATGATAACTGCATCTCCTGCTGTACCTGTAACAATTTAATCGTGTGAGTCAGCCCAGTCAAGCATCCCCAGCTCATGACTGGGAGACATGAAATTCATTGTCATTATTGTCCCTGTCATTTTGGATCATTATATCCTGCTGCAGAATTTTCCTCACTCCAGTGCTTTCTTACCTCCAGGAAGCAGGGATTATGGCTGAGGTTGGGGTGGGGGCAGGACTGTGAACTACATTTACCTCAGGGGAGCCACAGATTAAATTGGCTTTGCTTTCTGACTTGCCAGATTCGTCTGTTTGTACGCTCTGGGTTTAAGGTTGGAAATGATGAATATTCCAGTGAATTCAGGGCCTCTCTCTTTTCTTTTTTTAATGCTTGTATAAGCAAAGGATGGGGTTTGTGTCCCTTAAGAAGTGAACGGGGAATAATTCTCCAGATCGTGTTACCAAAAAGATTTAAGGTTATTCCTGAACAAAACGACGTTGCTTGTTCATTGTGGCACAAACATCTGCGTGGTCCCCGGCGTGTCGTGGCTTTCAGGGGAAGGGATGGAGCTCTGCTGTGAGCCAGGGGGGTGTTTGTGGGGCTGCAGTGGGTCCCTGGGTGCCAGGTGCCCTGCTCCCTGTGGGATGGGAAGTGGATGATGGGATCCCTGCACATCTCACTGCTCCCAGGGAACAAGGGACAGGAGCAGAGGAACCGGCCTCAAGCTGCACAGGGGAGCATCAGAGTAGGTGTCAGAAAAACCTTCTCACTGAAGAGTGGTCAAGCATTGTAATAAGTTGTCTGTGGAGGTGGTGGAGTCACCATCCCTGGCAGTGTTCAGGAGGCATCTGGACATGGCACTTGGGACATGGTTATGGGGAGATTATGGTGGTGCTGGGTGATCTGGGAGGTCTCTTTTTTGGGTGTGTTTAACCAAAGCCTGGATGTGGCACTGGGTGCCAGGGTTTGGTTGAGCTGTTGGGGCTGGGTTGGACTCGATGATCCTGAAGGTCCCTTCCAACCCAGTGATTCTGTGAATTCCAGCCTTGGTGCTGTGGGTTCTGTGACCTGTGGGAGCAGTGCTGCTCTCTCCACTCCATCCCTCTGGGCACGTGTCATTCCCAGGTGGGGCTCTCCTGGCTGGCACAGCAGCACCTGGCCAAGCTCAGCACCCACTGCCTGACACATCCATCACTGCTTTGCTGGGAGTTAGCAACCAGCACAGGCTGGCCCCGGTGGGAGTTCACCCTGATGGGATTCTTCCCCCTGGAAGCCGTTGGTGGCAGTGGGGACACAGGGAGCTGTGGTGACATCAGCACGTCCCCGCCTGGCACGGTGGCAGGGCCGCAGCAGCCCCGCCGTGACGGGTGCTCACGGTGACATTTTAGCGCCGTTTCCATAAACTGACAGTGACAATGTTTAGTTTCATTTTAACACGGTGCTTTTCCTGCCACTGACACGGCAGTCACGGTGTAGTGACAAGCTGAAGGCTGATACAAAAGAAGTGGGAAACAACGTAATTATAAAGCAGTCACACAGAGACAGAATTCCAAATTTTGTCTGTCACTGGATGTGGTGGATATTGTGGCTTATTTTTGCTTTCTGGGATCTTAGTTTCAGTAGGAGTTTTAGCTCCTGTGCTGTAACTTGGCAGCAGACTGGATCAGACAGACATTTGAAGGATATTGGGATTTCTTCTGTGAAAATATTTTATGGGTTTTCTGCCTCTCGCTTGTGATATTGCTTTGTTTATAACTACAGAATTTGGAACAAATCATAGTAGAACGGGGGCATTGGGTTTAAATGGGCAGAAGGCAGGGGTAGGTGGGAGATCAGGGAGAAATCCTTCCCTGTGAGGGAGGTGAGGCCCTGGCACAGGTGCCCAGAGCAGCTGTGGCTGCCCCTGGATCCCTGGCAGTGCCCAAGGCCAGGCTGGCTGGGATAGTGGGAATGGTCCCCGGCAGGGGGGTGGAATGGGATGAGCTTTAAGCTCCCTTCCAACCCAAGCCATTCTGTGATTCCAAGAATAGGGAGGTTTAGTTCTTGTGATCTGAGCTGGTGCTAAATGGAGGAGGTCAGAAGTTAAGGTGACTACTGCTGGATTATTTAAACTGGATGTGTCAAATCGGAGTTTGAATCTGCTGGAATCAATTTACCTGTGAGAAGGCTCGAGGCTTCCCTTGCCATGAAAGCTCACACTTTAGGGGGGATGTTAGAGAGCTGAAATGTGGGGTGTGGTTATTTCCAGCGCATATGTAGTTGTCCATCATCCTTCCCACCTGCTTGGGCCTTCCTTCAGCAGCACAGGTGGCCCAGGGCACGGCAGGGCTGGGGCTCTGTGCACTGCAGGGACAGCCAGGAGTGCTGTCGCTGTGCTGCTGCGGGGGATGGAGCTGATGGAGCCGAGTCAGAACGCCTGCCCTGGAGCAGGACAGGAGCAAGGATGTGAGTGCTGCATATTGTAGAAAGTCTGGGAGTTTGCAGCAAGTTGCACTTCAGTTTCGTGTGATTCAGAGAGCTGGAGAGTTCAGGTCTGAGAGCACTGTTCTGACTTGTGACTCATGAGTCAAAGGGGACATTCCCCCTGAGCTTACTCTGCTTATTTGGGGAGAGCTCACTGAGCTCTCACTCGGAGAAGTCTGGAACAATTTTGAGTCACTCCAGCTGATTCATCGTGCCTAACTGGGATCTAACCCTTTCCATATGCACAACAGCTCCTGGGCTCCTGCTTCATGCTTGTAATAAAACTGCTCGTGCAATTAAGCACTTCCTTAAAATTACAGGAGAGGGACAGTCCTGGTGACTTAGTGAGGTGCAGTTGTATATAACTAATGCACATGTATAATTGTGTCATCACTCACCAGCCTTAAATGTGGAGAGGTTTGGGTCAGGCTTGTGTGTACACAAGGAGAAAACCTTGAACAGGAAAGGATTTGGTTTCCTGTGCTGCTTTATTGTGTGCCTGCAGGTGCAGGGCTGCAGTGAGGAGTACACCTGTGGGCAGGTGAGCTTTAAGGTCCCTCTCATCCCAAGCCTTTCTGGGGCTCTGTGATTCTGTGGATTGGTGTGACAGGGTAGTTGTCAGAGTGACACAGGACAGAACATACCAGAACTGCCAGAGTGCCTCATTAACACTCTGGTTTTCACACAACACTCCTGAATCAGTCCCAAACAAATCTCTCTGCTCTGTGGGCTTTGCTACCACTCCCTGCTGGCTGGGGCTCAGCTCTGATAAAAATAAAATTGAACGTACACTGTGTGCACTCTGGGGGAGGATCCTGAGAGTGCCAACGGAAACATTGTCTGTTCGGATGTGAAGAAATACAGCATTTGCTGCTAAGGAGTGAAAATAGAATTCTCCCAAATTACACAAAAATAAGAAATTATAAACCAAATGGCATCACTGTTGGGCTTAACGTGGTGTGGGGTAGACTTACTCAAACTGCCTTTGCACACTGAATGTCCTCAGCAGTGTGGCTTCTAGGATTGAGGGGTCTCTTAGAGGATTCAGTGTTAATTTGGTGAAAGCACTTCGGCCAGTGTTTTGGGAAAAGCTGGGTTGACTGCCCTTAGTACAAATGAAAGTATCTCTCCATTGTCACTGTATTTCAGCAGGTGAAAACCACAAATAAGGGGGGAGATGATTCTTTCAGTTCTCCTTGCTGTTTTCAAGAGGTGCTGCACAAGGAGCTGCAAGGAGAGCTCTGCAGGTTCCATCAGTTGCCTCGGGGAGGCTTCTCCCAGTGTGCTGAGCTGTGACTGCCTTCTGTCAGCATGCAGCAGGTGACAATGGCATCATGCAAGGAACCAGTGCTCTCAAACCCAGCCCTGGAGCAGCAGAGACCTCTTTGCTTTTGCTTTATCCTTCCCTTTCTCTCTAGAGTGTTAAAGATCATCACTGTGGCCTGGAGCTCCCTCCCAGCGAGCAGCTCCCATCTCTGCTCTCCGTGACCAGGGACAGGACCTGAGGGAAGGGCTGGAGCTGTGTCAGGAGCAGTTTAGGCTGGAGATCAGGAAAAGGTGCTTCCTCTCTGGGTGAAGGGTGCTGGCACTGCCCAGGCTCCCCAGGGAATGGGCACAGCCTGAGGCTGCCAGAGCTCCAGGAGGGTTTGGACAGTGCTCACAGGGGTGCACAGGGTGGGATTTGGGGTGTCTGTGCAAGGCAGGGAGTTGGACTGGGTGATCCCTGTGCATTCCTCTCAGACCAGGATATTCTGATTTCTCTGTTCAAGAGCAGGATTTTAATGTCATTATCTAGGGGAGAATACACATATGCCAGTTGGCAGGCCTTAAAAAAAAAAAAGGCAAAACCCAGCTGTTCCTGAGTATAAAACCACTATCCTGCGACCCCATCTCTCCTAAACTGTTGCACTGTTGTTCTCCACAGATGATAAATTCCCAAGGTGGGAGGTCACTCTTTACTCCTTTCAAATGCAGACCTCTCCAGATCTCTGCTGCTTATGCCATGAAATACTCAAGGACTGCACACTGTAGGTCACATCAATCTGAAGCCAGTGTATTTTTCTACCAGTGTAGTTAATCAGGAACTGGTTATTTCCCAGTCCTCTGCCTGCAAATGCATTCCATGGGCACTCAGTTACTTTTGGACAGCTGAGGAGTGAGTAATAGCATGGGGGTTCTTGCATCAGAATAATGATGAGGGGAAAATGGATGAGAGGTTCAGAGAGAGCAGGAAAATGTTGTTTTGAACACAGTGGTCCAAATCCTGACATGTGCTGAGAGTGTCCTGAGCTCACTCTGACTTTTGGAGCATTGGGAGGCTCCACAAAACGCCGAGCAGCCTTTGGACTTGGGGCTTGCTAAACAATTGTTACTTGGAAGTTTGGTTTTATAGAAGCTACCCATTTGCACATTATTTATTCTGCTGATTGGCTTCTTTGGATTGCTTTTGCTCTGGACAAATAAGTGACAAATCTGGGAAGAGGCAAACTCGCCAAATTCAAACAGTCAGGGCTCCACAGACCAAAGCTAATATTGGCTGAAGCGGGGTCGTGCTGCCGTGTGATGAATCCCCACACCAGGGCAGCCACAGGAGAGTGGGGTTTGTGTCACTGCCACCTGGGGCACTGCTGGCAGCAGCAGACTGGGGGTGTCTGCGCCCCCCTGGCCCCAGGGTCCTGCTGCAAGGAGGGAACAAATCCCCTCGTGCCGATGGCACGGCAGGGTTTGGGTTTGGGGCCGTGTCTGAGGGGTGGCCCAGGACAGCCAGTCCTGTGGTGCCACGGGTCAGGCTGGGCTCGGTTCAGCCCAGATAAAGGGGGATGTCTCCAGAGCAATGAGCTCCTGAGAGCCCTCGGGCTAGAGGAGCCTTTCCTGGATTACAGAATCACTGAAGCATTTATGTTGGAAAAGCCCTCCAAGAGCATCGAGTCCAAGCTGTGACCTCACCTCATCAACCAGCCCAGAGCACTGAGTGCCACATCCAGTCATTCCCTGAACACTGGGTTCCTCTGGAATCCCTGTTGTTATGTGGAAGCAGCTGCTGTACCACAGCTTGTCGCTGTCCTTTGTCCCTTTTTCACCCAGCACACCCTCTGCACACGAGCTGTACCTTCTCTCAACCCTGCCTGAAAGCGGGCAGCTTTGAGGTGAACCTCTAAGGTCATTTATCCCTCCCTGCCGTGGCAGCAGCAGCAGTGCCCGTGCATTTCCCGAGTGCTTTGCCTGCCAGCTCTGACCGATGGTTGTTCCCTCTCGTGCATCTCGTGTGATGGAGCATCCCCAACTTTTCCTGACGTCTTGCTCAGTTGTTTTGCTGTTCTTCCGTTGTTGCAGCTGATTCTGGGCATTGTTTGCTGAGTGGAATTGGAGTTACTGTTTGTTTCTTCATCGGTGCTTTATCATGCTGCTGTTTCTGCACACTTTGTGTAACTTTTTTTCTCCCAGCTGAAGACGGATGGCAGTGCACAGCCTGGGCTGGGTTGGAATGAGGGGTTTGGGGAGGGGAGGTGGTGCTTGCAGGGCCATTGATCCCATCTTTATAACTTTGCCCTTTTAGCTGGGAACAGATGATTTGCACAGGGGTTGGAGATCTGCGCAGGCAGAATCCGAAGGACCAAACTTTACATAAACCATCTATACTAAATGCTGGGAATGCTGGCAACATTAATCACCTACAGTATCTATTACAAATTTATCACTTTATCAGTATCGTCCGTGATAGGAGTGGTCCGAACAGGTGGGGAAGTGAACCGTACCTCAGGAAGTTCAGCCTGCTCAGGAATTAATTATTCAGGACACACAGAGCCTGGCCCCTTCAATGTATAGTAATTCTTTCCAGCCAGCATCCAGGCCTCCAACTTCAGTGCAATAATAAATAGGAAAAGTCTCAGGTGAAGCCAGTATTTCAGAGTAATTAATCATCTTCCCCTCACAGTCCCTCCACCTCTCGCTTGGTTTTCTTTAACGAGGGAATTTCAGCAATAAATCTTTAATGATATATGTTAAGAATCCTTCATTAATTCTTGTCCACTTATTTCTCTTTTTCGGCCGCTTTTATGTTGTATGTTGGGAAGTTCAAAGGAATATACAAAAAAAAAAAACCAGTTAAATTTGGCAGAGTCTCTAAAAGGATGTTTTGGATGTCGAGTGTCAGGTGTTCACTTGGTAATCGGACTTGTTGGTTAACACCAGCTGTCTTGTCAAAACCCGGGGTAGGGGAACCGAGTTAGGGCGGGATGATGGAGAAGGGAGGGATGTTGGCCACTGCTCGGTGCGGCGGTGCAGCCCCCCGGGCTCGGCTCGGCGTGTGTGGGGCAGGCAGAGCCCTGGGGCCCGGCGGCGGGCGGCCGTCAGCGCTACGCGATGTGACAGGGACAGCCGTGACAGATGCGTGCTGACACGCTGCCCCGGCGCTGCGGGTGGCGGCTGGCCTTCCCTGCAGGACAGCACAACGACGCGCGCATGAACCTGGCCATCGCCCTGACCGCCGCCCGCTACGGCGCTGCCACCGCCAATTACACCGAGGTGCGACACCTGCTCAAGAGCGGGGACACGGGCACGGGCACGGGCACGGGCAGGCAGCGCGTCTGCGGGGTGCGCTGCAGGGACGTGCTCACCGGTGAGTCTGGGATTTGGGGTCTGTGGGGTGTATGGGGTGTGTGTGGGGTGTATGGGGTCTGCGGGGTGCGCTGCAGGGACGTGCTCACCGGTGAGTCTGGGATTTGGGGTCTATGGGGTGTGTGTGAGATGTGTATGGGGTGTGTATGGGGTCTGCGGGGTGCGCTGCAGGGACGTGCTCACCGGTGAGTCTGGGATTTGGGGTCTATGGGGTGTGTGTGAGATGTGTATGGGGTGTGTATGGGGTCTGCGGGGTGCGCTGCAGGGACGTGCTCACCGGTGAGTCTGGGATTTGGGGTCTATGGGGTGTGTGTGAGATGTGTATGGGGTGTGTATGGGGTCTGCGGGGTGCGCTGCAGGGACGTGCTCACCGGTGAGTCTGGGATTTGGGGTCTATGGGGTGTGTGTGAGATGTGTATGGGGTGTGTATGGGGTCTGCGGGGTGCGCTGCAGGGATGCGCTCACCGGTGAGTGTGGGATTTGGGGTGTGTGTGGAGTTTGGGGTCTGTGGGGTATGTATGGGGTTTGGGGTGTGTGTGGGGTGCGCTGCAGGGATGTGTCACAGGCGAGTGTGGGGTGTGTGGGGTGCGCTGCAGGGGACAGTGACACCCTGGGATACCGCGGGAGGGAGGAGCAGGGCCCTGTCTGCAAACAGCCCTGAGCCAGCACAGGAGCCATCTTCCCGGGCCGTGCCATTAGTGTCACTCAGCTTCTGCTTCTGTCACATTTCTCACTCAAACCCCAGTGTTTTGGCAGGCCAGACTGAGCCTTGCATCCCAGCCCTCGTGTCAAGCAAAGATGACACTGTAAAAGGCTCTGTGCTGTACAGTGGTAATCCCATTTACCGAGCCTGCAGGCTGAGACTGAAATCTCTTCTTGAGAGGCAGATTTCAGTGAGCAGCTTCCACCCTGCCTGCCTCTCTTCTGCCCTCACAGATAAGCTGGAATTGCACTCTAAAACATTTTCTCTCAGATCTGGTGTTGGGTGAACACTTAGTTAATTTTTAGAACCCATCCCAGCTGTTGTGTTCAGACACAGGGTACACTTTACAGTAGGTTGAGTTCATAGAGAGACGAATAACAAAGAGCATCAGTGAGCAGGAAACAAACGGTGTCTGTGATTGATGCTGTTTTCTTTCACAGGGAAGGAGTTCGATGTCAGAGCCAAGTGTGTTATCAATGCCACGGGACCTTTCACGGACTCAGTCCGCAAAATGGATGATCAGGAGGTGCCCAACATCTGCCAGCCCAGTGCAGGCGTGCATATCGTGATGCCTGGTTATTACAGGTGAGGCACCCTGTGACACCATCTGTAATCTCTGCTGCTGCTGAGTAAACCAGCTGGGACAGACACCCCCTGGCTCTGCAGCAGTTCCAGTCACGGTCTGATTCTGGACTTCGTGGTTTTTGAAGAGGATCCCGGCACTGTGCTGGTGGGAAGAACAATTTCAGGAAGAATAATTTCATCTGTTCAGAGCAGGCTGAAGCTGTGTAGTTTTTATGTAGAGCTCCCCAAGGCAGCAGGCCTGCTGAAGCAGAAGGTGTTTAGGCAGCTCATCCCCAGGCCTGTGAAAGCACCAGTTCCAGTGATGCCTTTGAGCTGGGTGTGCTGCTGCTTGGTCACCCCCTCGGCAAAACAAGGAGCACATAAAACCTTCCAGAGAGGTTGCACCTTCCTGCAGAATCTCTTGTCTCCTGTCAAATCATGGGATCACAGAGTGGTCTGGGTTGGAAGGGACTTTAAAGCTCGTCTTGTTCCACTGCCTGCCTTTACATGTGAGACTCCCTGTGCAGTGACTCTGTGGCTCTGCTCAGAGAAAACAGGAGTGCAGAAGCACAAAGTGATAGGATGGGCAGTGCAATCAGTAATAATAATTACTATCACGGGCAATAGAAGTAGCTCAGAGTAGCACAGCCACATTTGCTGTGGCCCCAGGCCTACCCACCCATCCACCCGTGGGGGGTTTGGTGGGCAGGACGTGCCCTCCCTGTTCCAGGAGATGTTCCTGTGGCACTCTGCTCCCTGCAGGCTCCTGCTCCTCTCCCTGTTTGCTGTGCAAAGCCAAATCCCCTTCTCCCGAGCCAGCCTTGTCAGTCGGAACTCAAATATTTCCTTTGGTTCCTGAAGTCATTAGCATCCTAATGGAAATTCCCCTTTATGGACTTAGCCCAGTTGTGTTGATACAGTGCCCTTGCAGTAATGCCTTCCACAGCCCTGCTCAGAATGGGAATTCAGCCTTCCAGGGCACCAGGGGGTGTTTCTGCCAGAGCTGTCCCAACAGGACACCACCACACACTGTAAAATGGAGGCATTTTTGGCCTGGTGTAAAATTTCCCCTGCATTCTCTTCTGGTTTTTTGGTTTGGTTTTTTTTTTTTCCCATTTTCTTATCTTTCTCCATGAAAAATGGTAAAATGACCTGATAGCTGTTTTAAAGTACTAAAAATGTGGAGAAATGGGCTGTAATCCCAGTTTCCTCATATGCCGGGAGAAGGATGTGTGTGATTAGCTTTATGGCCCTACACAAAAACATGGAAAGCTTTAAAACCTGGACTCACTTGGTAAATTCAAAGTAGAAGATGGCTGGATACGCTTGGGAGCTCTGATTTATTTATTCTGTAATAACCCAATAATTTTAATTGGAAATGTGGAGAATTCTTGTTCTCCATGTTCCCTGGTGTATGTCAGCATGTGGGCATTACTTTCCTTGGAAAACAGTATCTGCCCACACACTGCCTCCACAGCACAGCTGATAAGATAAAACTGCACTGAATTTCCTTGGAGTGGGATAGCTGAGAGCAGGGAACTGTCTGCTAAATAGAAAACACTCGTGGGATTTAATCTTGGTTGTATCAGGCCTTCCTTCTCGTGGTGCCAAGGAACACTGCTCAGCACAGGAAGGTTGGCATTTCACTGTGTCCACGTGTGCCCTGTGAATGTGTTACAGGATTTTGGCCCATAGTCACACAGTTTGTTTTTTTTAACATATAGAGGGTTTTAGTTATAAATATAGTCAAGATTTTGTTAAACTAATGTTAACCTAATGCATTCACTCCCCATGGGTTTCTTACTCATTGATGTCCTTCATTAATAGTCCCAGAATTCCTCCCCTCATTAATTAGGCTTCCTGCCTGGAATGTGTCTGTGAAGGCAAGGCTTTTTCCTCTCCCTTCTGACCAATTTCAGATGTTTCTGTCTTTCTGGAATTTTCCTCTCGGCTCTGCATTCCACATGCCAGGTAAACTTGCCTGTTGCACCTCACTGCTTTGCTGTGAAAGTCACTTTTTATCGTTGTTTAACTGCATTTGTGGTGCTTTGTTCAAATGCTTCTTCAGCTGGAGATCTTCCATGGATCCAAGACCTTCCATGGATCTCCCAGACCTTTGACCTCTACATCTCTCTGTAAAGGCATTGCTTTATGCTTCACGTTAGACTTTCCAATCCTGAATTTGCCCGTTTTAGCCATCTTTAAAGAGAAATCTCACCACTGCTACATGGCTCTCACCTCCTTCTCCCATCCATGGTGGAATCGTAGGAATTCCTTCCCCATAAAACCATGTTGTTTCAGAGATATTCCTGGTGTGCAGCAGCATGACTCCTGAGGCCTGGAAGGCCAGTATTTGGGTGTTAAGATGCTTCTTTCTGATGCAAAACACCTTATTTAGCATTTGTTTGTGTGGTTCTTTAGTTATTTAAATAGGCTGGAACAAGCATGGCAAAGGGCATGGAGAGAGAGCTTCCCAGGACAGCTGGTATCAGTGATTCAGTAAATAGCTGGCACATGGAAAACTGTTTCAGCCTTTCTCTGCACTTGCTGTGCAATCTAAAACACTTCAGTCCAGAGGTGCTGTGGGGAAACTTAGTTTGAAGTCTTTGCTTGTTTCTCTTCCTTTTTTTTAACAGTTTTATGAAATCGCATCAAAAAATTTCATACTTTGAAGAAAATGTCTATAAAGTTTCTGAATTCTGATACTGTATATTAAACCTCTGATTTCCTCTGTCTCTAAATCAACAGCTTTTTCATTTTAAAAAGTAATCATTTGTCTGAGGTGATTTACCTTTCCCAAACCTGTGTTGACTTCCCCTATTAGATTGTACCTCTGCCACCGTATGCCTAAGCTGTCTATAAATATCAGCTAAAATGGGTCTAATATACATGCTAGCTATGAAATTCTCAGCCTCTCTCCCAGCCTTGCCAGATATTGCCAGCTTCCCTTCAGTAGCCACTTCAGACTTCCTAAAAATGCAATATTCAGCCATTCAGCTTGAATAGGTAAATCCCACCCAAGCAGGTCCTTGCCTTCAGACACTGCCTTAGGATTTGAGTCCATTGAATAATTCCCCACTGAAGTCCATAAGTGCCACCTAAACGTGCATCTCCTGCCCTCCTTCCATGTGCCCCCTGCATCTCAGGAGCAGGGGCACAGCCTAAAGAGCCCTGACCTGACTGCACATGTTTGTAAAGGGAGTTGCAGCACCTTAAATGAAAGTCAGCGTCAGTCCTTGAAGTAAAAAATTATCAAAAAAAGGGGGCAATTCAGTGTTTTCCTACACAAAAGCTGTTTGCTTTGAAGTGTTTATAAAAGCTTTTTGTTATCTGAAATACAAGCAGAGCTTTTTAATAAGCCATGAGGAGGTAGTGGGTTTGTACCTGTGGATATCTTTCTTACATTACACCAGAAGAACCTGATACATGAATTAAAATCTCCTATCCAAAGCACTACAGTTTTTCATCTTTGTACTGAATCATTCTGTTGTAGCACTGGCAGAAGTAATGAAAAATGCCTGAGTAGCAGCATCCACCGAGTGTCCCTTTTGCCTTTTTTCCTCAAAGCACAGTTACCCGTTCGGGGCCACAGAGCTGGAAGCAGAGCACGTTCCTTGGTCCAAATCCCTTGGGAGCCTGTGGGTGTTCCTTCCTGCTGAAGTGGCAGGTGGTGACAAACTCAGCCTTAGTGTCACTGGAAGGGTATTCCTTAAATGTCTTTATTTCTCTTCTTTGTTGTCCTTTTCCTCTCAGTCGCTGCCCCTCGCCCCTCCTGCTCCACCTTTGTTGTGGAGGAGTCACTGTGATTTTATGGCATAAAAACGTCCACGGGCCTTGTTTCCCCAAACTTCTGGGACTTCTGTTGAAAGCCATGTCTTGGCCACACGTGAAAGGCACGATTTGTTCATTTATGAACTCCTTTACCTGAGAGCAGGTGTTGTGTCCCAGCCCTTGCCTGGGCACTGGGGGTGCAGGGACGGACCCCAGGTGGCACTGCCCTGTTCCTGGTCTGAGCCAGGCCCCTCCTCTCTTCCAGCCCTGACAACATGGGGCTGCTGGACCCGGCCACCAGCGATGGCAGAGTCATCTTCTTCCTGCCCTGGGAGAAGATGACGATCGCAGGGACCACGGACAGCCCCACGGATGTCACCTCTCACCCCATCCCCACGGAGGAGGACATCAACTTCATCCTCAGCGAAGTGCGCAACTACCTGGGCTCGGACGTGGAAGGTAACGGGGGATCCCTCCCTGGGAGGGCTGGGAGCCCGTTCCTGGAGTTCTGTGTGCCTGGCAGCTGTGCTTCTGGGCAGCTGGCTGGCTGAAACCAGTGTCAGCTGTACCCTGGTGCTGTCCCAGATCATCCACTCCACCATCAGCCAGCACCAGCGCCATCCTCACCACTAACCCTGTCCCCAAGTGCCACACACACTTGTTTTTTGGGCACCTCCACTGCCCTGGGCAGCCATCGTTCCTCCAGAGTGAGGGTTTGGGTTATTTATTCTGTGAAAGTGTTTCTGCTGCAGCATTAAAATAAATCTGAAAAGCACTCAGGCAGGAACATTGTAACGTACTGAGGTTTAGGAAAACCTGCTGTCTGGAGATGGGAAATGCTCAATTCCTTGTTTCCTGAAATGGAGAATTGATGTCTGCATGTTGTGTGAAGTTCTGAAAGTGTCCAGGGAAGCTCCTGTTGAGTGTCTGGAGCAGCACTTAGTGTTGGAAGCACAGGAGACCAGGGAGGGAGATGGGAATGTGAATAGGACAGAGATTAGATGGGATATTGGGAAGAAATTGTTCCTTGTGAGGGTGGGCAGGCCCTGGCACAGGGTGCCCAGAGCAGCTGTGGCTGCCCCTGGATCCCTGGCAGTGCCCAAGGCCAGGTTGGACAGGGCTTGGAGCAGCCTGGGACAGTGGAAGTGTCCCTGCCATGGCAGGGGTGGGATGGGGTGGGCTGTAAGGTCTGTCCCAAGCCAGGCCATTCCATGGTTTCCCACATATTTTCCAGCAGCACATTGGGAAGTGTTCAGTCCCTGTGGCTCAGCCCAGCTGGGCCTGTGCTGGTTTTCCTGTGCAATTACTGTTTATAGATGGCTGGAGCTGCAATAACAACAGCACTGCCCATATCAAGCCTGGCCAGCCCTGCCGGTGCTGCCAGAGCCAGTGCCAGGGTTATCAACTTCCAGAGGCTTGGGCACCTGCCAGCTGCTTAATTACAGCGTCACGCGTGCTGCTTGCTGTAGTTTCATTAGTTTATAAACCTAATACTGGATCTTGTGTCTGTGATTAACACTTCATTTTGGCAGGTTGAACACGCTGGCAGAGCACATTGATTTTGGAAATCTATTCTGTGTTCTTTGGGGGATGTTTTTTACACCCTTTTAGTGATTTTTCAATTATCCGTCATTTGAAAGTTGTATTAAAAACATGTTCCAAAGACTTCACTATAAAGCAAATTGGTAACTGCACTTGGGGTGAAGGCTGTGGATAAAGATGGCTTGTCAAGAGGAAATCTTGGCATAATAACCTTCAAGCTAGAGGAAAAGCTTGGAAGATCTGAAAGGAAATGTTACACTCACGTAACAAACTTTATTTTGGTTTATAAAACGTGATGTAAGGACTGCTCAGGTTCATTGGGAAGAATTTTCATGGGAAGGGGGGTCAGGTTGGAGCTGCCCAGGGAGGTTTGGAGTGCCCATCCCTGGAGCTGTCCAGGGAACACCTGGACATGGCCCTCCCCGGGCTGGGGACAAGGTGGGCACTGGTACCAGTTGGACTAATGGCCTGGGAGGGCTTTTCCAACATCAGTCCTTCTGGGATTCCATAGCCCAGCTTATCCCCTGGCTCTGGGGGCTGCTCAGGGCCGAGCAGGGTGTGGAGTGCCCAGCAGCCCAGTGGGGACGGGCACCCCCGGGCTCGGGCTGGCCCTGCCTCAGTGTGGCTCTGCACAGTGAGAAGAGGAGATGTGCTGGCAGCCTGGAGCGGCATCCGGCCCCTGGTCACCAACCCCGACTCCAAGGACACCCAGTCCCTGTCCCGGAACCACGTGGTGACCGTCAGCGACAGCGGCCTCATCACCATTGCAGGTACTGGGACTTCTTAAAACTACACCTCTGCTGGGCTGCACCAGGGCATTTCATGCAAAAATCTTGCTCCGTGGGAACTCTTCAGCTCCTGTAACCAGAAACTGCCACTCAGTGGCAGAGGGACTGGCTCGGAGCGAGCCTGGCACCAGTCATGTGATACATGAGATACACAGATGTGTCTGTAGTGTGTAACAACTGGTATTCCTCCTGCTTTCCTCAAATAACGACGTGAGCACATGTTCCCTGTGGTAAATGAGTAATGCAATGGTTCACTCCCACAATTAAAGGGCAAATATTATGTGTATGCTAAGAGAAGTTTTATGGATTTATAGTTATGTCCCCCCCTTTTGCATTGTTCTCGTGGGATGGCTGGAGCAGCTGGGGAATTTGGGAGGGTTGGCTCATTACTATGGCAACACCTGCCCTCCAATCCAGATGTCAGGAAGTGATCTCCAGCACTGGGCAGAACTTTGGGAGGGGCCAAAGGGTTGAGAGGTGGAACATCCATTGTGGGGATGAGCACATGGTGGGGAGCAGCCTTTCCTCCCGGCGCCGTGTTTGTTTTCTCTATTCAGTCTTCTGTTGTAGTTTTTGATAAGGTTTTAATAAACCTTGTAAAAATGTTTCAAAGTGAGTATCATTTCTCCCATTCCCCCAGGTGGGAAGTGGACAACGTACCGTGCCATGGCTCGGGACACCATCGACACGGCCGTGCGGGTGCACAACCTGCAGGCAGGCTCCTGCCAGACCATGGGGCTGCAGCTGGAGGGGGCTCAGGACTGGAGCCCCACGCTCTACATCAGGCTGGTCCAAGACTATGGACTGGAGAGCGAGGTGAGTCCTGCTTTTGACACCCTTTTAGTGATTTTTCAATTATCCGTCATTTGAAAGTTGTATTAAAAACATGTTCCAAAGACTTCACTATAAAGCAAATTGGTAACTGCACTTGGGGTGAAGGCTGTGGATAAAGATGGCTTGTCAAGAGGAAATCTTGGAATAATAACCTTGGCTGTGTTGGAGGAGTTTGATCTTCCCCTAAATCAAAGACCAGCATGACTTGGACAAAGGTCTGGTGAGCCCGATCAGAGCTGGGGCAGAGATAGTTCTAACAGAAGTGAAGTTAGTAATTGTTCATCATCTTCCCCTTTTTCCTTCCTCCTAATCTTGACTGTTTCCTGCTTAAAAACACTCTGACTTGCTGCAGCCCGTGGTCCCTGGAGCCCCCCCAAGCTGTGTGGCAGGAGAGCTGGGCTGCCAGTCCTGGTGGCACAGACACAGCAGGGCAGTGCTGGCCCAGCGTCCCACACCACAGAGCTTCCTCCCACGCTGTCACCCTCCAACAGGCAGCAGCCTGTTTGTTACTGGGGCTGAGGGAACACTCAAGGGAAATGTGTCTTTCATGTGCTTTCAAAGCATGCTGCATTTGTTTTCCTCTCCACAGGTGGCTCAGCACCTGGCTTCCACCTATGGGGACAAGGCTTTTGAGGTGGCCAAAATAGCCCAGGTGACAGGGAAGAGGTGGCCTATTGTTGGGAAACGTCTGGTATCTGAATTTCCTTACATTGAAGCTGAGGTATGTGGGAAAACCATGTTATCTTCTGTGATTCTGTCCTTGGGAAGAGCAGGTAGATGGCTCTGAAACATCTCCTTGAGCCCTTTCCTTTGGGGAGGCCAAGATTTTTTCTGTGCCTGTACCTGGAGCACACTTTATGTATCAATACATACCCATATGGGTATGTATCATTAATACCATTAATATATTTATGCATAATTAAATATTTATATAGCCCCTAATTATTACTTCACATACAAACATTTGATCCCGGGTGGGTTCTGTAAAGTGTTCTGTTGTCTGAACATATTATAAGTTTCTCTGCATGCAGGCCTGCAGAAAAATACTTCCCATGGGAAAGTGTCTTTTTACTCTGTAGAAGTTTCTATAAACAAATCTCTTAAGTTGTGTTCGAGGACACAGAGGGTTCTCTGCCTGTCTCCTGACAACAGGAGATGGGGTTTTTCTTTCTTTCAGTCTATGAGGTGAAAAGTTGTTATCTCTGATTGTGTGAGCTGTTCTGGCATTCCTTGGAGCTGGGAGCAGCAGCTTCGATGCTCCAGACTGGACAGATAACAGCCCAATTCTTTTATGAATTCTTTGAATTATGGAGCCATGCTAATAAATCATATTTAGCCTTCTGATATTCTTGCGAGAGTCCTTTGTCAGCACAAGGACCACAGCAGCAGCGTGGCAGGGAGCAGGGGGCTGTGCCAGCGCTGTCCCCAGCTGAGGCTGTGCCCTGCTGGCTGTCCTAGCTGCTCTGTGCCTGCCCAGGTGGTGTACGGGGTGAAGGAGTACGCCCGCACCGCCGTGGACATCATCTCCCGCCGCACCCGCCTGGCCTTCCTCAACGTGCAGGCTGCCGAGGAGGCCCTGCCCCGCGTCGTGGACATCATGGGCAAGGAGCTCAACTGGTGCGAGCAGAAGAAGAAGGTACACAGGGCCCTTTGCAGCTGGAGTTTCATTGTTAAGGATCCCAGCTGGTTGAACAGAAAACTGCAAGGGGTGTTTTAGTCCCGGGAGAATAAATGAGTCACTGGGTGCATTTCGTTCTAAGGGCTCTATCAAATGCCTGTGAAAGGGGTTGGGATTGGCCAGGGGGTGGGGGGAAGGGGAAGCTCTGTATCCTGTTGCTCCCCAGCCTTAGAAATGAAAGCAGGCTTGGCATTGCTGTCCTATTCCTGTCAGTTATTTTGCTCTGCTGACATTTTTCAACAGATCTGTCTCAGCAAAGGAAGCTCCTATAACCATAAAGAACCTGCCTGGTGTTGAGCTCCCTGATTTTTTTTTCTGATTTTGGACAGCTGGGTGATTCATCACACTAGGATATCAAGTGGGAGAGAAATGACATGTTGTAGGCCTGGCCTAAAAAAGGCCATTTCTTCCTGAAAGGGGCAGACAGACTGTGTGTGACTGAAGGTGTGGATGGTCCTGAAAGCATTGACACAGAAATTAGAAGTCTTTACTAGCTTGGATACCTCTTCCCAAGAGTAAAAAGTGCCTAAGTTTAACTTTTTGATACTTTTCAACTGCCATCTGCTTAATTTTAGGACCTTAGAAAAGTACTGGTTAAGTGGAAGAACCTAATATTAAAGTATGAAAAATAAATTCTTGTGTAAGGACTTGCTCAGATACCCAGGTTTTGTGTTTTCGTTGCAGGAACAGCTTGAAGCCGCTAAAACATTTCTGTACTACGAAATGGGCTACAAAGTGAAGACAGACCAATTAACACACAGCTCCGAGATCAGCCTAGTGCCTTCAGATATTGAGAGGTGAGTGAGGCAGGAGAGCTGCCCTGCTGCTGCCCTGCAGCCCCCGTGCTGTGGCAGCCCTGAGGTGCCACCCCTCCCTGGCAGGTACAAGAAGCGGTTCCACATGTTTGACAAGGACAAGAAGGGCTTCATCACCATCCTGGACGTGCAGCGTGTGCTGCAGGTGAGCTGCCCCGTGCTGCTGGCTCCCTCTGGGAGCAGCCTGTGCCAGCTGGGGGAGCCCAGGCTGCTGAGCCCCTCCTGCTGTGCTTGTTCTGTGCAGAGCATCAGCGTGCAGATCGACGAGAACACCCTGCACGAGATCCTCAGCGAGGTGGATCTCAACAAGAACGGGCAGGTGGAGCTCAACGAGTTCCTGCAGGTACGTGCTTCCTTGCTCCCAGGAAAGGCTGGTTTTTGAAACAGCCAGGACACAGCTAGGGAATTCTTCCCCTTGCTTAGGGCTGGGTTGGAGACCTCAGTTGGGGAAGGACGTTGAGACACCTGAACATGTCCAGAGGAGGGCAACGAGGCTGGTGAGGGGCTGGGAACACAAACCCTGTGAGGAATCACTGAGGGAGCTGGGGGTGCTCAGCCTGGAGAAAAGGAGACTCAGGGGTGACCTCAGCACTCTCTGCGACCCCTGAAAGGTGCCTGTGCTCAGCTGGGCTGGGCTCTGTCTCCAGGAACTGACACAACCAGAGCACACAGCCTCGAGCTGCTCCAAGGGAAATACAGGTTGGACATCAGGGAGAAGTTTTTCCCAGAAAGAGTGATAAAGTTCTGGACGACCCCTGAAAGGTGCCTGTGCTCAGCTGGGCTGGGCTCTGTCTCCAGCAGCACTGACACAACCAGAGCACACAGCCTCGAGCTGCTCCAAGGGAAATACAGGTTGGACATCAGGAAGAAGTTTTTCCCAGAAAGAGTGATAAAGTTCTGGAATGTTCTGCCCGGGGAGGTGCTGGAGTCACCATCCCTGGGTGTGTTTAACCAAAGCCTGGATGTGGCACTGGGTGCCAGGGTTTGGTTGAGCTGTTGGGGCTGGGTTGGACTCGATGATCCTGAAGGTCTCTTCCAACCCAGTGATTCTGGGATTCTGTGACCAGGGGGGTGTTGCCTGTGGTGTTGGTACAAGGGGCACACAGAGCCATCCTCAAGCAGCTTGGAAATTCAGGTTTTGTTTTTTCTTTTCCCAGTCAGACTCAAAGAACAGGTCCAATTTACAAAGTATGCTCCAGTCCAGACCTGAATTTGGTGTTTTAAGCCCAGAAATGCTGTTTAAATGTATTTAAAATGATACAGGTGTCTATTGGAAGGTGCATGGCACAGGTGTGCACACTGACATTATCCACAGCTGTTAAGGGTTGTTATAAAAATGAGTAAACTAAGAAGCTGAATAACAAACAACTAAATAACCAAATATTTATAATGATAAATATTAATATAACTATAATA
>VXAX01004437.1:83188-95688 GCA_013399835.1 Leptocoma aspasia
ACTTTATTCAATCATGTTCAAGGTTTTAGTGAAAGCTAGCATTGATTGATTAACTTCAATTACCATGCTTACATTTGCATAGATAAAAACTGCTTTTCAATTTGTGAGTGGCACGCTGGTGGAAACCCGGCGCTGGTATTTGCATTTCAATGTGGATAGTGAAGAATAAAGGTGGGAGAGAGGTCTGATCAGCGCTAAGCCCTTTCTGCTTCAGCGCTCGAGCATTTTTCCATAAACACTGCTGTTATGATGTTGGTTTGCTCGCGCCGCTCGGCGGGAAGCGGGAGTCTCCTGTTTACAGGGCTCGGTGACAATTTAACAGCGCGGGGCGAGCGGGGCTGGCACCGCGGCACAGGTACCGAGAAAAACCCGGGCGAGTGGCTGTGAGCAGCCCAGGGACGTCCTTCCTCCGCCAGACAAACTGACACTCGCTAAAGCCCGTGCCAGCAGCCGTGCTGAGAGCCCAGCCCCTGGCCAGCCTCCTCCTCCTCCTCCCTGCCGGGCTTTGCTGCAGGGCTGCGCGGAGGATGAGGAGGGCGAGCTCCCCTTGCTCTCCCGGTGCCCGGGGGATTTTCCCCTTGCTCTCCCGGTGCCCGGGGGATTTTCCCCTTGCTCTCCCCGTGCCCGGGGGATTTTCCCCTTGCTCTCCCGGTGCCCAGAGGATTTTCCTGCCGGAGCTCGCTCTCGCACGGAGCAAGCACAGTGCCGGGCAGCACGGCTCGTCCAAGAGCAGCCGCGAGCCACATCACCTCGGCTTTGTGCCCAGGTGTCCCGTCCTGCTGCTGTCACCAGGAATGAGGGGGACACCGTTTCCTCCGGCCCAGGTCAGGCTCTCCAGGTGCCCATCCCCTCACAGCTGCTCCAGGCTGGCCCCTGTGGGTCCGGCACAGCCCGGTGCCAGCAGAGCAGGTGCTGCTTAAATCCAGGGGAGACCTGTGCACGTGGCTCCGAGCAGGGACACGGACACGGTGCGTGCTCGGGACTCCTGTTTTGGGCAGGACAATCAGTTCTGTGCAAATCTTCAGAATCAGCTTTAAAAGTATTTCATAGAATCCCAGAATAGTTTGGGTTGGNGAGGGGGACACCGTTTCCTCCGGCCCAGGTCAGGCTCTCCAGGTGCCCATCCCCTCACAGCTGCTCCAGGCTGGCCCCTGTGGGTCCGGCACAGCCCGGTGCCAGCAGAGCAGGTGCTGCTTAAATCCAGGTGAGACCTGTGCACGTGGCTCCGAGCAGGGACACGGACACGGTGCGTGCTCGGGACTCCTGTTTTGGGCAGGACAATCAGTTCTGTGCAAATCTTCAGAATCAGCTTTAAAAGTATTTCATAGAATCCCAGAATAGTTTGGGTTGGGGGGAACATTAAAACCCCTCTCATTCCACCTCGTTCCACGAGGAGCTCATCCCATCAGTTCCCGGACCTGAGCGAGCTTTTGGCAGAAGGGCAGCTCAGGGCTTTGAGGTTTTGTTTTTTTTTTTTTTTTTTTTTTTTTTTTTCATAGAAGAAAAGGAACTTTTCTTCTATTTTAGTGAAATTTAGTGATTTCCCTTAGGTTTTCTCTGATTTATACCCAAATATAACAAAGCAATTTAAAAAATAAAAATAAAACAACTGAAAAATTAAACCACTTACTACTCCTCCATTAAGCCCAAAGGTGGAGAGCTCTTGGCAGGGGATGGACACAGCACTGACACCAACCCCGTACCAAACTTCATCCCAGCAGCCCAAAGGAATTCCTAAAACATTTATTTTGCTCAGGTAACTTTTTAAAGTGGCTCCCCTGCTCTGTGTCACAGCTCAGGAGGTTTTAAAATGTTTCAGGTAGGAAAAGAGATGAGCAAGGGAAACAGGCCTGGGAGTGCAGTTTGTTAACTAACTAACAGTTAATTAACCCTCGTGGTGAACGGACTTGGGAGTCCTGGAATGTTCAAAATGGACTCAGGAAAAAACCCTTCTTGCTTCCTTTCTTGGCTGCCCCGGGTGGGTGCAGGGCCCGTGGTCGGGCCCGGGCCAGGTGGCAGCTGGGCAGTGCCCTGCGGTGCTGTTTGTCCCCGATTGTCCCTCGGAATGTTCTTCGCCTTCAGCCCCTCAGGGCGAGCAGACAGACAAAACTCCGGCGGCTCCACATCCCGCCACTTCACAATAGGAACTCATCCGTTTGTTTTCCAGATCCTAATGCAACGGTTGCCATAAGAACACAAATTATGTGTACATTTTAATGCATCTATGCTTCATAATTATGCATGGTTGTGTGCTGTTATAATTGACATAAAATATAAAACAGGTCAAAGAGCAGCTATTAAAACTATTTTTCATTTTGCTTCCTGACAGCTCCCGACATCAATGCCGACTGCATTTAATAGGACCATACAGGGAATGCAAAGATAGTTATATAATTTCAACCATATTAAATCCTCCACAACTTGCAACCTAATTATTTCCTGCAGTGTCTTGTTGTGAGCTGCATTACTTTATTTGGAATGTGTTCGGTTTAAGATTAAACAATTGGGCTACATTAAATTAGCATGAAGGGGGAAAATCATAAAACTTTTGGATGTATTTCATAGGGGTCACTCTGTTAGGTTAAGAATTATCCCAGAAGCAATGATTTTCTGCCACTCAAGATAAAAAACAACGTTAGAATTGCGCTAATTCCATGCAGTTATTTTAATCACTGAAGTAAATTCTACCAAAGGGCTAAATTGTAGTTGTACCCTCTCTCTGATCACAGAATGTCAGAGAGAAAAAATGGAAATTGAATAAAAAATCGATGAATTTATAAGATCATAGAAAACCCCAGACTGGTTTGGGTTGAAAGGGACCTCAAAGCCCATCCAGTGCCATCCCTGCCGTGGGCAGGGACACCTTCCACTGTGCCAGGTTGTCCCAAGCACTGTCCAGCCTGGCATCGATATCCCTCCTCTTGGTCACGGCTGCATGAAGACCAAGGAACAGGGCCCAGACCACCTGGCTTCACTCATTATTGGTCATCCTTTCATTCTGGACTGGCTGAGGGCTCCCAGTCCCCTGCAAGAGGTTGAGTTTCTCTTGGAATCCGTGCCAGTCCGTATTTTTTAATAAATCCTTTTAAAATTAGGTTTGGTGGGGACATCTGCTGTGGGCTGAGAAGTGCCCCTGGTGATGTTCATGTGAGCACTGCTGCCTCCTGCCCCAGAGGCTCTGCCCACCCCGTCTGTGCCAGGCAGAGAGCCCAGAGTGTGGGGTGGGCCACAGAGTCAGGGAGTACCTGGCAGGGACCCACAGGGTCACCAAGTGCAGCTGCTGTCCCTGCACAGACCCCCCAGGCTCCCCCAGCCGGGGATGAGCGTGGATCAGCTGGGTGGGAGCCCTGCTCTGTGGGGCAGGGTGCAGCAGGCTCCAGCACAGCCTGGCTGGGGCTCCTGCCTCTGGGCTGCACTGGCCGGGAGTGCTGGGGGCACCTGATGGGTACTGGCCCTCCTGTGCCCCACGAGCCCAGCCCAGACACGGCTGGGATACTTCAGGGGACTGCTAATGGCCTTCAGAGGCCCTTTCTGTTCCAGGTGGCTGCCTCGAGTCCAGCTCAGGGCAGAGGCTGAAAGTTATTGCCCAGTTTGTGGCGAATGAGGAATAAACCAATCCAATTTCCCGAGGCAGAGGCAGCCCCACCCCGGAGAGAAGCATCATAAATGGCCTTTGTTAGCGGCTGGGCAGGGCTGGGGGCTGCAGCCCAGCTCAGCTGATCCAGTGTCTTGGCTGTGGAGCACGGAAAGCTCTGGGGCTGTCCTTCCATCTCTCCTCAACAGACCAAAGGTCTCCTCTTCCCGGGAGAGACCTGTTGTGTCCCACTGTCACTGCCTCCGTTTGCATCTGGGTTCTTGCTTCTGATGACTTCCCTTTCTGGGGCCATTTTCACAAGACATGCCCCATTTTGCACTTTCCCCAGAAAGTAATAATGAGGCCCAGAGTCACTGGTTGCCCAGATCCAAAGCAGGTTGCCTCTCTCTTGCCAATGCTGAGGCTCTTCCCAAGCTCTGTGAAATTCACAAAATTATTTAGTTTGGTAAAGCCCTCCCAGCCCATGGAGTCCCAGCTGTGTCTGATGCCACCTTGTCCCCAGCCCAGAGCCCTGAGTGCCACCCCCAGGAATTCCTGGGACACCTCCAGGGATGGGCACTCCAAACCTCCCTGGGCAATTCCAAGGCCTGAGCTCCCTTTCCATGGGGAAATTCCTGCTGGTGCCCACCCTGAGCTGCCCTGGGCCAGCCTGAGGCCGTTCCCTCTCCTCCTGTCCCTGTTCCCTGGGAGCAGAGCCCGGCCCCCTGGCTGTCCCCTCCTTTCCAGAGCCTTTCAGTGCAGTGCCCCATTTGCTGCCCCAGAATCAGGAGCCTGAGCCCAGCTGAGACCCCTCGAAAGCTGGAGATAAGCTGGGCTTTGGCTTTTCCATCCTCAAGCACAGCTTCACACTCCCAATCCTCTGAAGTGAAGATGGAGAAGCACATAAAAGCTTCGGATTCCATTACTGTAAAATGTTTCAGAAAAGTGTTGAGCTAGGTAATTACCTTAATCCAGCTGCAATAGCTGGTCACAGTACACATTAGATGAGCATCCAGAGCCAGATTTGAACATGCAGTCAACCCGAACAGAATTAGCTCGGCAATAGTGGCCCGGGTTTCTTAATTAGTTCTCCGCGAAAAGAACATTTAATGTTTGCAAAAGTCAAGTGCAAATTCTACAAGTGACACAGTTTGGGGAGGCTTGGGAGGGTGCTGTGAGCCTGGAGCAGACCCTGCTGGCCCAGGCAGCAGCAGGGGCTGCTCTCACTGAGCCCTCTCAGGGTCCCCTTAAACTTCCACAGCCCCACAATAAAAGTAATGCTATGATTAACTTCATAGTAATAACCCATTGCATTCAAAATACACATTTAACTCTAATTCTCATTGAACTACACAGAAGCTGAAAATATAATGGCCTTTCCCAGGCAGCTGATGGCACAGTTTAGTGCACTGTAATTGGCTCCCTTGGCTTAGCTCGGGTTAATAAAGTAGATGGGATTCATGAAAAAGCACCCTGGTCACTTAGCAATTGTTTAATTTCTGTAACGCTATTTTTGGGGTTAGAAAATTATTGTTTTCCAGTGGTGTTAAATATTTATGCGATGCAATTGAGACACTTGGCACAGGGCACGCTCCTGTTAAGCTCACAAATTAATAAATTACTGAAAAAACGGAGATACAAAATATCATTTCAAGTGCAAAAGACAACTTCTCAGCCTACGGAACATCTGAGGTTTTGCGTTACTGCAGAGGATGTGCAAACACTTTGGCCCAGCAGAGGCGACCATGACCTTGCTGTCATTTGGGTTGGCCCCCTCTGTGCTGGCTGGGACAGACAGGTAAAAACCTGAGCTCTCTTGAGAAACTGCCCAGGCTCCTTCAACACCTGGGAGAGAGAACAGCAGCACCAGGAGCTGCCTCCACATGGGCTGGAACCTGTCCTGGTGGAAGCTGCTGTGTCCTAGCAAGGGATACTGCCCCGATACAAGGAAAGATTTCAAGGGTGCACCTTCTTTAAACAAAAGGAAAAACCACCAAAACTTCCAGAATTGGATATTTTGACAAGACAGTAAATGTTATAGGTGGCAGAGAAAGGGAAAGCTTCTAAGATGCGTGTAGGAGAAATGAATTTAATTTGTATCATCTCCACTATTCTTAGGGTTTTCCAGCTTTTAGAGGAAGCAGGTGAAATCCAGCCCAGGGCATGATGGGCTGTGAGGAGTGGTGGGAGGCAGTGGGGTTGGGCTGGGGATGGGCTGGGACTGGATGGAGCTGGCTTAGATTGGGTCAGGTTGGCTCGGGGTTGGCCTGGGTGTTTTTTGGGCTGGGTTGTGTGGGTTGCTGGACAGGGATGATGAGAAGTCATGGGCTGAGGGGGACTGCCCTGACCCTGCAGCAAACCCAGCATGGCCATCCCACCCTCAGGCAGTGCTGCTGCCCCGAGGCCATCTCCAGAGCACCCCCAGCACACCCCAGAGCACCCCAGCACATCCCAGCTCATCCCAGCCCATCCCAGCTCATCCCAGCACATCCCAGCTCATCCCAGCNCACCCCAGCACACCCCAGCCACGCACAGCAGAGGGAGAGCTCAGAGGTGTTTGCAGGGTTTGGTGCCACCCCCAGAGCGAGGCAGAGCCCTGGGTGCTGCAGAGGTTCCTCTTTCCATGGCCCATCTGGTGTCCCCAGCCCTGTGACAAAGCACAGAGAGCACTGGCTGAGCCGGGAGGGCTCGGGGCTGTCTGATTTTGCCCTTTTCTGACCCAGAGATGGGGCAACTGAGAGGTGTTTTAAAAATTTTTATTCTATTTTCAGTCTCATATGAAGGGTGAAACAATATAGATGATATAATTTACACCATCACTGTGTGAGCTTTCTGTCAAGCTTGGAAAATTCTCTAAAAATCCATTTCCCACAAGGGCGAGGAAAGGAGACACTTTATTTTGTTTATTAAGCGTGGCTCAGGATCTCTGCCAGCAGGACTGGGGCACTGGAGCAGGGCCTGGCACAGGATTTTGGCGCTGCCCACAGTGCCCTGCCTGTGCCACAGGGGGTGGCTGCTGAGAGCTCAGGGCTCCCCCCTGCACCCAGCAGGGCTTGGCTGGCTGTCCCAGGTGAGAGCACCCACCTGGCGCTGTGCAGGTCTCCCCACTGCCATTTGCCCACTCAGCCCCTGCCCTGTGGAGTGCCTCAGCCCCACACACGCCCCCGGCACAGCTCGGGCTCTCTCTGGGCCCCGAATTGTGACATCTTTTGTCAAAGACATCTTCCAAAAAAATGCTGCCACTTCTGGCGGAGGAATTAGATGGTCTTTTAAAGTAATGTAACAGTGGTGCAATCTTTGCCTGTGTGACCCCTCTCATTTCCTGCGGGGTTTACGTAGGGGGCTCCAATTTGACACTGAGACAGCTGCCACCCTGCCACCACTGCCCTGCTCTTTAACACTTGTTGGGTTGGCTCTGCACCACCACCAGCCCAGAGGAGGGGGTGCAGCTCTGCTGCCCCAGCTGTACCCTGCCTCACGTGTCTCTCTGTCAACCTCCTGCCTCACCAAATAACCAGCATTTACTGTTTTTAGCAGAAACACAGGTGTATCCTGGTTTTTAGAAGAAAAATGGCACCTGAACTTCATTACAGAAGGAATCCTCAGGGATGCACAGTTCCTTGGTGCTGATTTTGGACACAGGCCCTCACGCTGGGCTGGGGGCTTAGGAGGGGGCTGCAGACTGGAGATGAGATTGGGGCCTCACACATTTTCAGGGGACAGGGAGGCTGACAGCACCAGCCCCAGAGGTTTTTCCCTGGCAGTGCAGTTTTGGATGGTTCTGTACGGCAGCATCTTCTGTGTCTTGGGCAAGAGGTGAGGGGGGTGCCAAAAAGTGACCAAAAATCCCACCAGCCCTCTAAGTGGGCCGTGTGAAGGAGTGATCAGGTCTCGGGGTGGTGCCCAGGGACGGGCAGCCTCTGGGGGCAGGAGCTGCTCACTTTCATCCTGAGGTTTCCCAGCCCTTGGTGCCATCTCTGCCTGGCCCTGCCCCTGCAGCCCCTGCCCTGGGGGTTGTGCGGGCAGGCTGTGACTGTCACATGAGCCTCGGTGAGAGGGTGTCACCCTCAGCCGGGCTGTTGGCTGCAGTCACATGGAGTTCACTTCTGCCTTTTGCAGCCTCGCCGCTCTCACTTCCCCTCCCTGACGCTGGGCCTGGGGACAAGAGGAAAAACCCACTGGTGGCACTGCCACCAACACCAAGGTCCTCCCCATCCCTGTCCCCACTTCTCCATCAGTCCTTCATCAGCCCCGTGGCTGCTCCACCCTGTGGGGACAGCAGAGAGGAAAGTGCTCTCCAGGAAGCCCAAACTGGGAGCTGCTGCACTCTTTGGGTGTGTCCGTGGGCAGAGCATCCTGCAGGGACTTTGCTGGTGGCAAAGACAGGCAGCTGTTCCCAGAGGTGCAGAGTGCCCAGGGAGGTTTGCAGTCCCCACCCCAGGAGGTGTCCAAGGAAGGGCTGGACGTGGCACTCAGTGCTCTGGGCTGGTGACAAGGTGGGGATTGGTGACAGCTTGGACTCAATGACTTTGGAAGGTTTTCCAGCCTCAGGATCCTGGAATCCTGTGGAATGCCACTTATGATGGTCAGGTTTTAACAAACTCACGAGGTCAGTGGTGCGAAGCACCAGCCCATGGCCTCCCCCACGCTGGCAGTGGGACCCCGTGTCCCCAGGCTGGTGTCCCACTGCAGGGCACAGCCCCGAGTGCCCTCCCGAGAGCTCCTGCCTTTTGGGACAGCTTACAAAGACTGGAATATTAATAATGGAATTAGCCATACATCAGTTATGAAGGCTTTGATCCGCTGAAGTTGATGGCAAGCTTTCCCCTCACTCCGTGGCCACACCCAAAGATGTCACATCGTGTTTGAACAGGTGACATGGTGAACCACAGCTCTCTCTAAAAAACAAAGGAGTGTAAGGCAGCATGGAGCTGTGCCACCTGTGCTGGAAAACTGGGACATCAATGGGACACAGGTGAGAAAAATACATAAAGGGACTCTGTGCACAGAGCTAACCATTGCTGGGGGTTTCTGTCTGGGGTTTTGGTGTTCCAATAACTCAAACTGTGTTTTGTTCTAAGCTGAAGTTACTCTTGGATAAAGTGTCCAGGCCAGGCTGGAAGCAGAGGGCTGGAGCAGCACTGCACAGAATATCCTCTCTCCCACAAAAAAAAAAAAAAAAAAAAAAAAAAAAAAAAAAGAAAACAAAAGAGAGGTTTCTAAAGTAAATTCACACNCCCAGCATTTTAGGGTTGTTTTCCCACAGCACATCACTGGGGAGACACTTTGGAGCACTCCTGTCAAACACAATCTGGATTGCATTGAAGAGTGTCTGCAAGGTCTGCCCAGCAAGAAAAAAATAGAATAATCTGATTTTGCCACAACATTATGATAAAACAAATTCAGAATGGAAACTCAACCTTCTTCCCACAGCCTCATTTAATTCCCTTCTGTCCTGTCAACATTTATGTACAAGTATTGTGAAAAGTTGTGGTGAGTGCAGATAACTTGTCACTGCCTCAGCCCGGGTTTATTCGGAGAGTTTTCCACGTTCTGCTGTTTGGAGCCTCCTTCCCCTCCCTTGGCAGGTGAGTGACAGCCTGTGACAAAGTGCTCCCAGCCTCTCCCGCGTGTTTGCTGCACGTTGCCATGGCAGTGAGACTTCTCCACCAACAGCCATAAACAAACCGCATTCAAAAGAACAAAACCCAAACAATCCCTAATTAAATTAAAATCTGGCAGCAAAAATAATGTTTTCTCTCTAAATGTTGCACTATTTTTCCTGAGCTGTTGGCCACGCCTGCCCTGACACTGCTGTCACCCATCCCTCAGCTTCAACCTTTGGCTCTGTGCTTCCTCACCCACTTTTGATCACAATCTGCAGTTGCTGAGCAGGTATCAGGTTTTCTATAAATAAAACAAATTCTCTCTGCTTCTGGGTAACACACCAGAGGGCGAGAGGAAACAGCCTCAGGTTGTGCCAGGACATGTTCAGGTTGGGTGTCAGGAAAAATTCCTTCGTGGAAGGGCTGTCCAGCCCTGGCACTGCCCAGGGCACGGTGGGGTCCCCATCTCTGCAGAGATTTAAAAGTCATGTGGATGTGGCACTTGGGGACAGTGGTGGCCTCGTGCTGGGGGAACAGCTGGGCTCAAAGGTCTCAGAGGGCTTTTCCAGCCCAAACCATTCCATGATGGTACCTGAGGGCCCCTGCGGCATCCCAGTGCCAGCCGTGACCCCCCTCCCTGTCCCTTCACCCTCGCCCCCTTCGGAGCTCTGCCTCTGAAGATCATTAATCATAGATATAATTTAATGACAGCTGGGTCGTGTCCCGCTAACTAAGTACACCTTGTTTGCCTCAAAATGCTAATGGCTCCTCTGAATCATTAATGAGGGACGATTGGTATGGAGCCTAATAATCGTGTGTGGTCTAGTTACAGATTTATTCATAGGAACCCGAGTCCTTTGTCATGGTAAAAAGCAGCAAAATCAGGTTGTGCAGAGCAGCTCTCAGTGGCACCAGCTCAACACATGGCTCTGAGCGTGTGCACATCAAAACAGCTGGGGCACAGCTTTCCTGGAAAAATGTGCGATTTTCCTGGAAAAATGTGCAATTTTCCTGGAAAAATGTGAGATCTGTGCCCACATCTCTTGGTGTGGATTAGACTACGCTTTTCTCTTCAGGTCATCCCTTTGCTTTCAATGGGAATATTAGAGAAATCACCTGTTTTTCAGTGTGGAGAGAGTTTGTGCCGTGGTGGGCATTGGAGTGTCAGGGGCATCTCCTGCAGAGGGGGTCACGACATGGGGGCCCAGGGACCCCCAGCGCTGGCAGTGCCAGGGGATCCCCCGGGGAAGCCTCTGCAGCTCCCGGTGGGGCTGTCTTCTCAGCAGGAAATACTGGCAGAGAAGCTTGAGAAGGTTGGACTCTGGTCTCCGAGGCCTTCTGCACTGCTGGGAGAAGCTGGGTGTGAAGGGTCCTGGCCCCGGCAGCGCCGTGCACGGCTGCAGGAGGCTGAGCTCCGTCCGTGCCAGCCCGGAGTGCATTAAACCTGCTCCTCAGCTGCGTCCCTATTGGAAATCGAAGGCTTGCTCTGCTCCCGGGAGTGTCATTAGCCAAATTCCCATTGACTCCTGCGGCAGGAGCGTGGGACGTGGAGTCTGTTATTCTCCTTTCCTGAAAAGATCAATTCTCTGGGGAAGTTTCCGCAGCGGGGAGGGGGGCAGCAAAGCGTGTGTGTTTGTGAGCGTCTGAGGGCCGGGCTGTGTCAGGGCCGTGCTCCAGCTCGGACAAGAGCACCCTTTGAGCCCCTCGGGACACCCCTGCTGGGGCTGTGCAAAGGCCTGGGGCCGTTGGATCCGTGTGCTGTTTTCCAGCTCGGCTTTGAAAGGAGCCATTTATTGCAGCGTTTCGTGGCCCCCCATGCTCCCAGCCTTCCCCAGGGCCTCCCAAACCGGGCAGGATGGAGAGGAAACCACGCGGGCCATGCCCTGGCCAGCACGGCCCAGCGCGGGCAGCACCAGGGGCCGCGGCCGGGAGGGCCCGGGCACGGCACCGCTGTCCCCAGGGGCCCTGTGCCCGGCCACGGGGACGCCAGGCAAGGGAGCCCTGCACGCAGCTGGCCTTGAGGCCTCGGCTGGGCCTGCAGCCGGTAGAGCAGAGCAAAGTGCGTTTGTCAGGGCTCCGGGCAGGCCACGGCCAGCCCGAGGTGGCCGTCCATCGCTGAGGGACAGCAGGAACCGGGCCTGTGCTCCCCAGAGTGCTGCCCGGGGGTGACACTCAGCCGGCAGGCACAAACCCCTCCCTGCAGACACAGCCCCGCTGCCAGGGCTGCCCAGCCAGGCACAGGCACAGCCCCAGCCCTGGGCAGGGACCGGGGACAGCGGGGACAGCGGGGAATGGGAGCGTGTCCCCACAGCCCGGCCTGCAGGGAGCCAGGGCTGGGCTGTGAAACCCACGTGGACACACACTTGTCTGTGCTTTCCCTGGCGTTTGGAATCCACAGCTCTCAGCTGGGATCTCCGTGGCTGGAGGACACTGACGGGGACAGCAGCAGGGCTGAGACACCAAAGCCGTGGTGGCAGGCAGGAATGGGGCTGCAGAGGCAAAAGCTGGGACTTCAGTGGGGATTGCAGCATCCCCGTGGCACTTTTGTCACAAGAATTCACATAGCTGATAGCTAAACCTGCTGGCACAGATTTAGATATCACAATGAATGGCAATCATCTTATTAATGGACCTTTTCATCTCCTTTGAGCTCTGACTTTGTAGAGGCAGAGGTTGAGCAGCCAGGTCAGGCTTGACTCTTACCCTTTCTTCAATACTTGTGCAGCATTTCCAACTGGGAAAGGCCTGGGGATGGGGAAACCAGCGGGCAGGGCTTTTACTGGATGTATTTCTTTATCTGCAAACATCTCTGTTTGGGGTTGGCTGAACATTCCATCCATGGAATAGCTGAAATCCTCCTGCTTTACGTTTTCTCCTTTCTCATATTTGCCCTTAGCTGAATTTGGCAAGTCAGCAAATAATTTTTGGCTGGTGGAAATTTTCCTTTTCATCCATGAATCCATCTTCCTGCAAAACTGCTCACAGCACCTGCCAGCCTCTCTTTTCAGGATCAGTTTTCCTGTCTCACTTGGCCTGAGTTTGGAGAAGTGTCCTTCCATCCCAGGACTGAATTTTCGTGTTTTCACTGAGGTGAAAAGAGCAGACATGGTTTTCCAGGGAGCCTGTGGCTGAGACTCTGCTGAGCTAAATGAATGCTCAGGAAAACCAGTGAATAGGAAAATAATGGAGTGATCCAAGATTTATAGCACATCTTAGAAACATCTCAATAAATTCCAGGATCCTCTCTGCATCAAAGATGAAGTGTTTCAAGGAATCTGATGTAGAAACCCTGCTCTTAAAAATCTACTGTTTCTCTAAAT
>VXAX01004437.1:100688-103053 GCA_013399835.1 Leptocoma aspasia
CCGAACAGGAGCACCACTAGACCAGGAACCCGTCCTGTGTGAGCGCCGGGGCCGCGCGGGATGCGGGACGCGGGATGTGGGATATGGGATGCGGGATGCGGGACGCGGGATGTGGGATGCGGGATGCGGGATGTGGGATGCGGGATGCGGAGGGGGACATCCCCAGCAGGGAGATCCTGGAGCAGCCTGGGCCCTTCCCAGCCGTGCAGCTCCACGGAATCACCAGGCTCTGCAGGGTGGTGGTGGCCGTGGGCCTGTCCTGCTTGGCAGGACCCGCAGCACTTCTGGCTGCTGCTGGCAGCATTTCCCACACTCGGCCTGGCCCCTCCAGCGGGATGTTCCTGGTGTCTGTGGTGACCCCACACGCTGCTCACGGCCACCAGCACGCCCCTTCCCATCTCCAGGCCCACCTGGCCCTGCGAGGCTCGGCAAGGGTGGATGAATTTGATTTTGCTCCAATTAGCACCTGTCCTGTGAATGGCATGGGGCACGTGCCTGCACCAGGAACCAGAACCCTCGTGGGCCTGGTTCCTCCGGCCCAAATTTCAGTGTTTGAAAATAAACCTGGAGCTGAAATCCCTGTGTCCGGGTGAGGAACCAGCATTCCCAAGGGATACACGGGGGTCCTCTTCTCTGTCCTCTTCCCTTCCATCCAAGGATGGGATGGGATGGGATGGGATGGGATGGGATGGGATGGGATGGGACTCCTGTATAAAAGTCAGGAGGTGCCAGTCCCACCATCAGGAATCTGGTGTCCCAGGGCATCACCACGCTGGAACTGTCAGTCTCAGTGGGAAGGGGGCTTTGATCTTCCCTGCCCTCATTTAGTTTGAAAATCAGCATTTTTGAGAATTTTTAATGGCCTTATTTTAGGAACATCAGGGCAGTGTAAGCTATTTTATGAAAACCCAACAAACCACAGCAAGGAGCAAACCCCAAAGAGAGCAAGCGTTCAGGTTCAGGACTGTGCTCTCAGCTTGCTCCTGGCCATTCTGCTGAGTCACAACTGACTGAAAGTGCTTCGAGGTTTGTTCTCCTACAAACAAAGAAGAAAAGGGAGGCTGGGTTTGTGTACACACAGCTACTACATATATACCTATATTTAAAATTTATTTCAGTTGTATTTACGACAAACCTCTCTCTGGACCTGCCTGTCCCAGCCAGGTGGACAGAGCTGTGTTTTAAACATCCTGCCATGGCTCTTGGCTTCCAGAAATGGTGTGTGGGTGGATTTGGACAAGGGAGTTCTCCCCACACTACCCACTCCCATACACATATATAGGATCATAGAATAATGGTATGGTTTGGGTTGGGAGGGACCTTAAAGCTCATCTTGTTCCGGACCCCTGCCATGGCCAGGGACACCTTCCACTAGACCATATACACAAAGTATAAATATATATATCGATTGATAGAGAGATGGATATAGATATATAGATATAGATATAGAGATATAGAGATATAGATATAGGTATAGATACAGATATAGATATATAGAGGTAACAAATATATATATACTGTGCCTTCTTTTAAAAAACAATTCTAATATTTGGATCACGAAAATCCCGGAGATGTTCTTCTCTCTGTCCACGCTCTGTAAATAACTCAGTGGTAAATAACTCAGTGGTAAATAACTCGGGGGAGCCAGGTGCCCAGCCCGGGCAGCCGAACCGGGGCCGGCACCGCCGTGCCCGTGGCGCAGCCGCGCCGGGGCTGTGCTGTGATACCCCGACCTTCGCGCCCGGGGACAAGAATCCTCCGGGCTCATTAGTCAGACTAACCCCTCGTTCCCAGCCCAGCGCCTGGGAACGCTCGGGACTCCAGCAGCTTGCGGCTCATCAGCATGCGGCGTGGCTGCCAGGGCGCGAGGGAGGCGAGATAAGCACGCGGACAGGAGATAAGGGAGTCAGCGCAAACACGAACACCCCGCGGGCTGCGCTGGGCACCTCGCTGCCATTTCGATAACCCCGCGCTGGCAGCGCTGCCCCGCTCCCCCGGGTCACTGCCACCGTGCTGCTGGCACCGCCACCGTGCTGCTGGCACGGCCACCGTGCTGCTGGCATTGGCCACCGGCTCCTCCTGGCTGGCAGGGCGCGGTGGAGAGCAGGGATTCGCCGTGCGCCCCAGCAGCAGCGGTTTTCACAAAGCGGAGATGCTGGGATGGGCACAGCCCGTCCCCTCTGGGCACAGCCCATCCCCTCTGGGCACAGCCCGTCCCCTCTGGGCACACTCTGTCCCCTGTGGGCACAGCCCGTCCCCTCTGGGCACACCCTGTCCCCTCTGGGCACAGCCCATCCCCTCTGGGCACAGCCCGTCCCCTCTGGGCACAGCCTGTCCCCTCTGGGCACAGCCTGTCCCCTCTGGG
>VXAX01004437.1:103202-121237 GCA_013399835.1 Leptocoma aspasia
TCCCCTGTGGGCACAGCCCGTCTCCTCTGGGCACACTCTGTCCCCTCTGGGCACACTCTGTCCCCTCTGGGCACACTCTGTCCCCTCTGGGCACACCCTGTCCCCTCTGGGCACAGCCCATCCCCTCTGGGCACACTCTGTCCCCTCTGGGCACACTCTGTCCCCTCTGGGCACAGCCCATCCCCTCTGGGCGGTGGCAGCTCCGCGATTCCCGAAGCTGGGATGTGGGAGCCCGGTGTGCCCGGGCCGGGCGGTGTGGGACAGCTCCAGGCACAGCAGCTCCCTCTCCTCACACACACCGAGCACAGAGCCTTTCTGCCTCTGCCCACCCTAAGCTGTGCTTTTCTCTCAGCAGATATTTTAGGACTTAGTTGAAATCAAATACAAGTTTTTTTAATCTAGTCTAAACCTACTAAAACATTCACTACTCTTACTGCCTAATACATTTATTCATGGCCTATATATATTCTCCACTATAACTAACCTCTTTTTTCATGTCTTCATTTTTAATAATATTGCTTATGTGAAAATTGCTGGATAAATTATTCAATTCTCTCTATAATCCAGTATATCTGCAGTAAAACTGCTAACCTGGCTCTGCCAATGCATTCACAATAATTTCAGTTATTTGTCTGTGTTCGTCCCCTCCCTCCCTTCCTTCCATCCCCCCTTGGGCTTTCCTCCACCATGGAGAAGCATTTTGCTCTTGTGTGACAAAGAGACAGTGCCATGCCAACACACAAGTCAACATGGATTTCACCTGGAATTTCACGCCTGCATTTAACTGCGGGGTGAGCAGGATTATTAATTACTCCCACAATCACGAGTTCACAGAGTCTGATCTCTGGCCACAAAAATACCTGTTTTAGAGGACAGGAGCCAGGGTTTGAGGTCAGCCTCCAAGATGGGGTGTTGGTGCAGGTGACCACCCTGAGGAGGAGGAGTTCTGCTGGGAGCCCCGAGGCTCTGCACCATGGCAGGATGCCGAGAGTGGGAGGGAAGTGGGACTGGAAATGTCCCAGGCCAGGCTGGACAGGGCTTGGAGCAACCTGGGGTTATGGAAGGGGTCCCTGCCTATGGCAGGGCGTGGAAGGAGATGAGCTTTGAGGTCCTTTCCAAGCCAACCCGGGCCATGTTCTGTGATTCCATGATCCTGTGAAAGCAGGCTCATACCCAGCACGGATACCAGGAGGAGGAGGCCTCTCTCTGTGGGGTGTGCAGGTCACCCTGCAGAAGGGAAGGAGCATCTGCAGGGCTAGCAGGGATGGGACCACGGAGAGAAGAGATGACTTGGGCACTCAAATATTAAAATATTTGCAGTGCATTTGTGATGCACGTGGCCCGTCCTCATCACACATAGTGAAAATCAAAAACGAGACCAAGTGCTTCACCCCCTCTCCCCAGGGCTGGGTCTGCACCCCAAAACCCACCTCTCCTCTCCCTCAGCATCCCCCTTCATTCAGAGGTGTCGAACTGCAGCAACAGAGCCATTGGAATAAAAAAGGGGCAAATAAAATGCTGAGAGTCAGTTTGATCTAACTCAACCTTTTCAAATGACTACACTAATTTTCGACATCTGAATTTAACTGTGTGTTTGCCCCCCTATAAACAGGACGAATAAACACTATATCATTTTTACACTTGAACTGTATTATGATTTTAATGCAGGCTCAGGTGAGATGAGGTCAGAGGATACAATTAAATGGATCTGGTACCATCTGGAGATTAGGGTCTCTTTAACCATGCTTGGGTGATTTATCCATCAGCAACTCATGCAGTGCTTCATAAAAAGTGGTATCTGTTTTAAAAAAAGATATTAAAATGCAGCATATTTTTAAAATTAGAGACTAAAATATTATGTACTTGCAGGCAGGCAGTTTATTTCTTAACCACTGGAACAGAAACTGGTGTGTGGCAGTAAATGTCCCGGTGTGAATTCCCTGTGTTTGTTTGGGCAGGGCTGCTTTGTGCGGGGCAGAGGGAAACCCCCACAAACCCCAGCCCCAGGGGCAGCTCCAAGGGCTCCCACATTCCCCAGGGGAACCTGCCCTCCTCCCATCCCCACTGCTGCTCCAGGAGAGCAGAAACAAAACTTGGGAGCCTCCGACCACCTTTTATTGCATGTAATAGTCTCTGGCATTCGCCACAATTTATTCGGTAATAAAACAAAATGGGTGCAAAATCAAATATTTAAAGTGTCAACTTCCAAAGCGAACGAGTGGCTAAAACTCAGTTTAATAATTGATCCATCAACGTGCAGATCAAAGGTAAGGCCAAATTAAACAATTATTTTTCTGAAATTATATTTGATTAAAAATTTCCTGAAAGAAAAACAATTCAGCCATTCTTCTGGACAGTAATTTATACAGTTTAGTGATCCTGCTGTCAATAATATACAAATAGCACTAATATATTACTATAATGCTTCATTTTCATTAAGACATCTGCCAAGTTCTCAAAAACCTTTTCCATTTGGGACTTGACTTATAATTGCATAATCCCTTGGGGGAGTTTCAATATTATTTTAATCAATTTTAACCACAATACACAATATGGATGATTACATTGCAATGTCATTTCCAAAGTTACTTTCCCCCATTACTCATTCGCATGGGGAGAGGACACTGGAAATGCTGGTGAAAGATATTCCAGTAGGAAACAAATGACAGGGACGCAGAATGAATTTCTGCCCCTTTCAGAAGAACGACAAGGCCAATAAATATGAATTTACATGAACTGAGGCTCTGCAGGGGGTGTTGCTGCTGCCCCTGGGTCTCCCAAACAACAGCAGTCGCTTTTTGCAGATCCTCCCTGTTCCCCCTGCCCTTCCCCCCGGCCAGCAGCACAGCTCGTACCTGAGCAGGCAGTGCTGATAAACCACAGCTAATTCCTGTTCCTCCTCTGCTCCAGAGCAGCACATCCCTGCAGCCCAGAGAGGCTGGGCTCTGCTCTCTGGGTGCTTCTGCCACGTTTTTGCCAGTGCCATCTTTATCTCCTGTGACACCACCTGGAACCCCTTTATTGGCTGCTGTCACCTCCTCCTGCCCCCAGCCCCGAGATTTCCTGCATTCTCCAGATCCTCAGCTTGCAGATGATCCACTGAGGAGTGGGTCTGGAGGGGACTAGAGGTACACGAGGGTCTGGAGAGAACCAGGGGTCCACAAGAAGGTCCACACAGGTTTGGAGGGGACCAGAGGTCCATAAGAGATTGGAGAGAACCAGGGGTTCACTCAAAGGTTTGGAGAGGAACAGGGGTCCACAAAGGTTTGGAGAGCAACAGAGATCCACAAAGGTTTGGAGAGGAACAGGGGTCCATAAGAGATTGGAGAGAACCAGGGGTCCACAAAGGTTTGGAGAGCAACAGGGGTCCACAAAGGTTTGGAGAGGACCAGGGGTCCACAAAGGTTTGGAGAGGAACAGGGGTCCATAAGAGATTGGAGAGAACCAGGGGTCCACAAAGGTTTGGAGAGCAACAGGGGTCCACAAAGGTTTGGAGAGGACCAGGGGTCCACAAAGGTTTGGAGAGGAACAGGGGTCCATAAGAGATTGGAGAGAACCAGGGGTCCACAAAGGTTTGGAGAGCAACAGGGGTCCACAAAGGTTTGGAGAGGACCAGGGGTCCACAAAGGTTTGGAGAGGAACAGGGGTCCATAAGAGATTGGAGAGAACCAGGGGTCCACAAAGGTTTGGAGAGCAACAGGGGTCCACAAAGGTTTGGAGAGGACCAGGGGTCCACAAAGGTTTGGAGAGGAACAGGGGTCCATAAGAGATTGGAGAGAACCAGGGGTCCACAAAGGTTTGGAGAGCAACAGGGGTCCACAAAGGTTTGGAGAGGACCAGGGGTCCACAAAGGTTTGGAGAGGAACAGGGGTCCATAAGAGATTGGAGAGAACCAGGGGTCCACAAAGGTTTGGAGAGCAACAGGGGTCCACAAAGGTTTGGAGAGGAACAGGGGTCCATAAGAGATTGGAGAGAACCAGGGGTCCACAAAGGTTTGGAGAGGAAAAGGTGTCCACAAGGGTCTGGAGAAGACAAGGGGTCCACAAGGACGTCCCCAAAGGTCTGGGGTGGACTACGAGTCCCCCAGATGCGGGGAGGTGGGAGAATGGAGGCAGAGGCACGTGGAGGGGAAGGTGGGCAGGGTTTGGGGTGGCAGGGGGGGAGGAAGGCCCAGGTGTGCTGCTCCCACACGTGTTGAGCACGCGGAGCCCAAGGCCGCCTGCAGTCGCGACCCCGCCGGTATTACAGCGGTAATATTTCCACAGGCATGACCTCCTCCGCAGCTGGGTCTCCAATATACTCTGAGCAAACACGCTTCCCTCCCTGTCAGGCACGCTGGAGATATCTTCTTTCCCCACCTGCTTTCCCCTGAACGGTGCTGCTCCTTGCACACGTGTGGTCCTGTCAGCTGCGGCGTGTGACGCGCACGGGCACGGACGGGGAGGTGACAGCTGGGCTTTACTTGCTGCCACTGAGGTGGAGGTAGTTTCCTTATAAACGCTGGTGTTCACCTCAGGAGCTGCCCCATCCCTTGGGCACCGGCTCTGCACGTGTGCCCGGTCCCTGGAGGTGCGGCATGGCCACAAACACACTGAAAAAAATCCCCTTTTCGTGCAAAGCCAGGGTTTTGAGGACAGCTCCCCTCCAAAGGGAAGCTTGTGAGATGGGACGTGCAGCTCGGGGTGCTCCTCTGAACCCCCAGAGATGCTCTGCCTGCTCCGGATCACAGCGCTAACAGCACAAAAGACAAAGTGTCAACCACTTCATAAACATGGAAAAGGCTGCCATAGCCAGGCAGAACCACAGAGAAAAATCATTAAAAAGTCATTTCCACCAAATGGCTGTTTTGAAAAAACATTTCCAAGCCCTACCTATAGCACTTTGAATAATTCCTCCCTGTTTATGAAAATGAAATCCCCGAGAAGTCTGCGTTCCAGCCCATATGGCGGCGGATGTGATATTTGGCGGAACTGGGAGGAAAATATGGAGCTGCTAATTTGCCTATCGGCCCCTGGGGCGGGTCCCCTGGCAGGGGTGTGCCACCAGAGCTCCGGGCTGGAGCCACAAGGCAGTGACATCACCAGCCCAGGGCTGGGACGGGCCATGAACACCCAGGAGGAATTAACAGCCCCGGCCCTGCTCCACCACAACCCCTTCACCCAGGCACCACGAAAAGGGTTAAAGAAGTTTTGACTGCTTTACTCCATGAACCTTGCCAGTGGAATGCATTTTGAATCCCTGTTTAAAAGACATGTAATTGCCTCAGATTCTTTATATTATCATAACTCTTCAAAATTGATTGGTTTTAGGTTTATGGAAAAATATGCAAATGCACAGGGAACGACACACATTCCTCATTGTGGGTATAAAAGTAGTTCACAGAGAATCTATCTGATTGAGTTTGATTACTGAACAAAATCTAATTATTTGAGATACACGTCCGGGCTTTTCTGGAGAGGCACGCTTAAGAGAAGAAATATTTGGGATATGAGAGTGTTGTTTGCCTGCTCAGATTTGTTTATTCACATATATTTTGACAGGCCAGAATTTTAAATAATTTAAATCAATGTTCACTCTTCAGAGTCAATGAAGCCAAAGCGGGTGACGAGCAGGCGGTGCCAGCACGCACACCCATCACCACAGACCCTCCTGAGGCGTGTGGGCAGCACCCTCGGGCTCACACCGACCCTCAGAACCACTGAACCATGGAGTGGCTGGGGCTGGGAGGGACCTTAAAGCTCATCTCATCCCACCCCCTGCCAGGAAAACCTCCAAGTTGCTCCAAGCCCCATGCAAACTACTTGGACACTTCCAGGGATCCCTGGGCAGCCACAGCTTCTCTGGGCAGCCACCACCCTCACAGCCAGGAACTCCTTCCCAATATCTCATGTAAATCTCCTCCCTGTCAGCTCAACAGTTCTATCTGTGGTTTTGGACGTCCCCAGGGAAATTTCCATGCCAAGCCGTTCCAGCAGGTCCCTGCTAGCGGATGGGGACGCTGGGCTGGGCACAGGGACCATGGCCAGGGCATCGCTGTCCCCTGCCACCCAGCACCCCAGTGCCCAGCAGTGCCCACCACCACAGTCCTGATTTCTCATACGTGCTTAAACACCACTTCTGGAGAAGCAGGAAATGAGGGAGCTGAGGTTCTGGCTCCTCCCAGGCCTTTGACAAGGAGTATTTTGTCAGTCTTCTAAAGCAGCTTTGAATAATTACTGAGTCCCACCCTCTCATAATCTTCACTCTTTCCCAATTATCTACTCAATTATAATCCACAAAGTCTCTTGCATTAAATGAAACCATATGTTCTTTGCAGTCACTTCCAGTAGGCACATGCCAGCCTGACCTCCCCAGGACAAAATATTTGCTTCCCAAAATCCCTTCAGAAAAACTCCTCTCCTGCAGCAGCTTTACACACCAAGCTCCTCACTCAGGAGGTCCAGGAGGGTCCCAGACCACCTGAGCTACCCAGGACTCAATTCCTGCAGCCACCAACCTTCTTTTTTTCTTTTTTGCAATTCCATTATTTGAGTTGGCTGCTGAATTTGGGTGGTTTTGCCACGTAGTAAGACAGTGTAGATCCAGCACTCCAGCAGATGCCATTGTAGGTCTCCATCTCTGACCAGGCTATAAAAATTGCAATTAATCAGTCATGGATGGTTTTCCATCAGACCCCTCTGTCTGTACACGTGGGTGTTACCAAAGTCTCAGCTGAGGAACGAGGAGGTCTTGCCCAGCCACACCAAGCTGGATGTTGGAGTCAATGTCTCTTGGTCACTCCCCTTTCCTGGTCACTCCCCTTTCAATTTCCTTGGTAAGGAATTATCACAACCCATACCGTTTATCTATATCCATTAATAGGTTTTCCATGCCCTTGAGTGCTGTACCAGGGACTGTCAGGAAGGGGCTGCCCACCCTTTAAGGAAATTGGTGGGTAATAATGAGGTGTAGAGCCCCTCCAATACACCCTGTTATCAAATACAAAGGAATTACTTATGCATGCTGCTCTGAGACCCACCATTAATTAGGAGTTTTACATATTAATCACAACACCAGTTTGCCTCTCCCTATGAAATGCTGAGTGATTCTGTGGGGGGGCATTCTGGCATGCTGCTCTGGGAAGCCAGGCATGGAAAAGCTCCAGACTTCAGGCTCAGTTGAAAGAAAATGGACTCGGGTAGGGAAATAACTGGGCTGATGGTCCCACAAACAGGTGAAACCCTGCAGCAGCCCTGGTGAGGAGGAGACCAGAACCGCAGGAGGCAGAGCTGCTCTGGCCAGACCTCACCATGCCTGTCCTTTGCAGTGCCAGTGGGATGTGGGATTTCAGGAAGAATTTCCCCATGGAAAGGGTGCTCAGGCCTTAGCAGGGGCTGCCCAGGGAGGTTTGGAGTGTCCACCCTGGAGATGTCCAAGCAAGGCCTGGATATGGCACTCAGAGCTCTGGGCTGGGGACAAGGTGGGATTGGGCACAGCTGGGACTCCATGGGCTGGGAGGGCTTTTCCAGCCTCAGGGATCCTGGGATTCTGTGGTTCTGTGGTTCTGTGATCCTGTGTTTCTCTGGCTCTCTGGCTCTCTGGCTCTCTGGCTCTCTGGCTCTCTGGCTCTCTGGCTCTCTGGTTCCCTGGCTCTCTGGCTCTCTGGTTCCCTGGCTCTCTGGTTCTCTGGTTCTCTGGCTCTCTGGTTCTCTGGCTCTCTGCCTCTCTGGTTCCATGACAGGACCCCTCCCCTGGAGCCGTGGTGGAGGGACACAGGCTGTGTGAGCCCTTCAGCTGCTCTCTGTGCCCCCTCAGCTGGCAGGACAGTCAGGGCTCAGGGTGACACCCTCCAGTCAGGGTTTCCAGCACGTGCAGAGGGCAGAGGTTTGCCTCTCTTTTTTCTGTCTGGGAACCACCTGCCTTCTCCCTGCCTTTCTTTGGTCCCAGCTCTTGTGAAACCTTGCTTCCCATGATCAAAGCACTGTGCCTTCTCCTGCTGAATATTTTCTTTTCCTACTACTTGATTCCTTTTGTTTTCAAGTCCCCTATCCCTTTGGTAGCTCAATAAACTATTTTTTATCTCCTTGTTTCACTGGGATGAACTAGGGGTGATCTAGAATCACAGAACAGTGTCTATGTTGGAAGAGACCCTAAATCCCATCCAGTGCCACCCCTGCCAGGGAGGGACACCTCCCACTGTCCCAGGCTGCTCCAAGCCCCAATGTCCAGCCTGGCCTGGGACACTGCCAGGGATCCAGGGGCAGCCACAGCTGCTCTGGGCACCTGTGCCAGGGCCTCACCACCCTCCCAGGCAGGAATTCCTTCCCAATATCCCATCCATCCCTGCCCTCTGGCAGTTCAGGTACTTGTTGTAAAGCTGGAGCCTGTTCAAAGGGACCCAAAGAGCCACAACTGGTTTCCTCACCATTTTCTTCCCAAGGCAATTGCCAGGAAGGCAGAACAAAACACCCTGTATGTCAATAAAGATTTGCACTGTATCATCTATGCCAAAAAAACTAACTCAATCTTCTGCACTTCAGTACAAATTAGAATTTATATGCAACTCCCCACTTCAGGTGGGCAATCCAAAGAAATTAACCTCAGGAGAAAATTGCTTTTTTCTGGCTTAACACAGAGCTCATTATCATGTCAGGCAGAAGAGACAGTGGGGAAAATGCAAAATCATAGACACGATACAGTGGTGCATCCATATATTTCCAGCCAAGGAACCACTTATTAGGAGAACTATTTAAATTCCAAAGAGCCAGGCTCGTTCTTTAGGACAGAGTCAGTCCTAGGGGCCAAGAAACTGAACCACATCACAAAGCTTAAATACCAAGTCTGGTGGAGAAGGTGTCCCCGTGGTGCTGATGGTGTGTGTGGGACACAGAGCTGTTTTCTGCAAATATCCCAAAGCACTTCACAGACCAGGCAGACATTTCTATCCAGGGGAAAATAAGCATTGCAGTGCATGAGTACAGCTCACAAGTTGTGTTATTCCATCGTTCCATCAGCCAGGATGCCTGGATGGGGCTTGGAGCCTCCTGGTTTAGTGGAAGGTGGCTCTGCCCATGGCAGGGGGTGGAACAAGAGGAGCTTGAAAGTCCCTCCCAACCCAAACTATGCTGGGATTTTGTGATCCCGTGATCCCCTCCTGGTCCAGCCTGGCCTGGAACACTTCCAGGGATGGGGAGTGTGTCACAGCTTATGTCACAGCTCCTTATGAGACGTGTTTGAACCCAAACCCCACAGGCTCCTGCAGCCCAGACTGCAGAGTGGTGCTGCTCCTGGTCCAAGTTCACCCTCCTGCTCCTCCCTGCTGCTCCTGCCAGCTGCACGGGATGGGACCACTGAGGGGAAAGGGGATTCTGCACCTGGACAGCACAAGGCAGAGCTTGAGATTCTCCTGTCCCCATCAGGGTTCTGCAGCCAGGTGTGACTCTCCTGCTGTGCGAGGGATGCCTGCAATCTTTCTGCGGGATAAGAATAAGAAAAAATGGATGGGAAGCTTGTCCTTCCCGGTGTTTGCTCTATCTCCCCAGCTCTATTTCCAGGCGGAGCAGTGGCTGCACAGCCCGAGGGCCGAGCCCCCGCCGGGCACAGCCGCAGGGACGCGGCGGCTCCTGCCGGGGGCGGCCGAACAGCTCACCAGAGGGAAGGTGTCACATCCCCGATTCATCAGCGCTACCTGCGCCATCTGTGTCGAGCACTTACGGGGAAACCTCTCGGCAACTGCCATACAAATCAGGGCCACCGCCAAGGTCACGCTGAAGGGAATTTCGGGACACGGGGAAGATGTTCGGTGGTAAGCAATAACAGCATCCCTGCGCGATCCTGCCGCATCCCGGCTGCTCCGCCCCAGCCTCCAGCAGCCCGGGCCCCGCTGGGAAATGTGTATTATGCCTGGGTTAATTTACTGATTAATCTCTAGTCAGTGGTTTGTGCTTTCCCCAGATGGCCAATTAAAATTTACAACTGGCAGAGCAGTGCCCTGTTGGCAGCCTGCGCGGGGCCGCCGGCAGAAGGCGAGGGCCCTGCTGCCTTCCTTCCCTCCCTGGCTCTAATCAGAGGGGACAGGGGCCCTGTCCTGTCACGGGGCACCGCGCCAGCCATGGGGACCCTCTGCCTCCCCACCTGCACCGGGGCTGCCCGCGGCCCTGGCTGCCCCCGGTGCCAGCAGCACCTGCAGCTGCTGGCAGAAGCCAAGTGCTGCCTGCCGAGGGGCCGTGCCTGGTGCTCTGCTACCTGTCACAGACAAAACACTTTTCCAGCAGTAACAGGGGAAAACACACAGAGTTCTGTCCCTTGGCACTGGACACAGCTTGTGCTGGAGCATCCATCCAGACAAGAGCTGCACAAGGAGAACCCAGACTGCCTAAGATTCTCTGGGCTGAAGTTACATGTGTCCTTTGACAAAGGTGATGTCTGGACTGGAAAACTCCAAAGCAAATTAAAAATCAAACCAAATCCATTTTCTGAAGAGGTCAAACACAGCAATGATGGTTGTAGACTCCTAGAATCCCAGAATGGTTTGGGTTGGAAGGGACCTTAGAGCCCATCCCATCCCATTCCATCCCATTCCATGGCAGGGACACCTCCCACCGTCCCAGGCTGCTCCAAGCCCCAGCCTGGCCTCGGGCACTGCCAGGGATCCAGGGGCAGCCACAGCTGCTCTGGGGAGGCTGTGCCAGGGCTTCACCACCATCCTAACAGCCAAGAATTTCCTCCCAGGATTCCATCCAACCCTGCCCTCTATCAGGGGGAAGCCATTCCCATTGTCTGCTCCCTCTGGACCCTGGTGAAATGAAGTGAACCAGCACAATTTGTTTTTTTCAATGACTGTTGTCAGAACTCCAGACAACACTCTGAGAAAAACAGAGGAAAAATAAATTGGGAAAACCATGCTGCTTCCTTCCACAGGCACTCACAGAAGTGACAGTTCTCTGGTTCAGAGCAAAATTTCCCTGCTGCTTTTTTTTTTTTTTTTTAAGGAGCCTTCATGAATATTGATGGTAAACATAATAACTGCAATACTCAGGAGTATAGTCAACCCATGCTGTACAATTCACATAATTCCCCTTAAATTAACGGGAGTCCCATGTGTGCCCTGGGCACAGCCTGCACTCCCTGGGTGCCTAAACCCAGCATCACATCCCTCCTCCCAGGGGGACAGCCCAGGGTCAGGCCCTTGTGGGTCTTCCCTTATTTTTAAGGCTGAATCCAGCTTTAAAACCTGATCAGTGCACTGTGTGACGTGCACACAGGAGTTTGGTTTATGAACTCCCAGGGGATCATCCTCTCCTGTCTCAGCCCTCAGCACGGGCTCGCTGCAGCTGCACACCTGGGGCTCACCTGGCTCACTGCCCCTGTACAGCTCCCGTGGGCCGTGGCAGTTCCCAAAGGGAGACACAGAGCAGCCAGGAGCAGTGGTTCAAGGACATATGAATGTCAAGAGAGAAAAAATAATAATCCCCAGTAAGAAGGGGGCTGAAATTGCCAAGGTGTCTTTGTCCCGTGGAGCGTCCCTCGCGGTGTCCCAGGGGGGAGCAGCATCACCTGGGAGCTGCAGCTGCTGAGCAAGGCATGGGCACCTCCTGAGAGAGCAAACCTGCACGGCCAGGGGGTTGTCGTGGGCACAGTTTCTGGGGCTGGGACTTTCTCTGGCTCAGACAGGAGCAAGGCTCCCCACACCCCAGCTCACGGTCTCCAGGAAGCTCCCAGCTCTCGGAGCCCACCCATCCCAGCCCACCAGCACAACGCCCCCAGCATCCCCCAGCCCCCACCTGGCTGGGCCAGGCAGAGCTGCAGGCAGGCAGGGAAGGGCTCCTGGATGTCAGATCATGGGGAAAGAGGTGGGCATGCCACCAAAGCCAGGTGTGCTGCTGCTCTGCAGGGTCTGCCCTAGGGATCTATTCCTCCTCTGACACGGCTTTCTGGGAGCTGTGTGCGCAGGATTCCTGGAAAATGGAAGTACCAGGGATGAGCAGAAGTGTCCAGACAGGACGTGGAAATATTTGCATTTCAGAAAGCTTTGCCAGAAACAGAAAGAAGTCCTGCCCAACACCCCCTGGTTCTGCTGGAGGAGCCATCCAGGCTCTGGCACCATGGGGCTGCTGCATCCCCAGGTTCACCCAGCTCCACTCTGGAGCCACATCTGCTCTGGGCCCCATCCCACTTGGGAATCACAGGGATTTGGGGCTTTTCTCTCCTTCTTTTTCCAGTCGAGATAAAGATCTGCATTTTGGAAGAATCCCGCACAAGTTAAGGCTGACCTGTGCAGTTCCTGTCAACAGAGCCGGGCTGGTGATCTTTAAAGGGGATTTTCTCTGGGTGAAGGACAAACATGACATTAGAGTTCTCAAACTCCCCATCTGACAAGGACATATAAATTGTAAATGGTCGGGGGCACTGGGATCAGCCTGTCTCTCTTCCAGGCACTTTTCCATGGTGTGGGGATCTGCTGGATACTCCCTGGGCCTCGTGCTGTGTGCCCACAGCAGGGACAGGGGGGTGGCACTGTGGCTGCGGTGTCCTGCTGCCCACCAGGGCCTGTCCCCACGGGGCACTGATGGCAGGAGCGGGGGAAAGAACTGCAGCTGGGTCAGGACAGAGCTGATGGCCTGGTCCTGTGACCACTGCTGTGGGTGAGCACTGCTCCTCTGATCAGCCCTGTCTCTAAGGGCAGCACGGGGCTGAGCCCCTGGGCAAAGGCAGAGACTGACCCCCAGCACTGAGGGGGGATGGTGGCCAGTTCCTCAGGGCTTGGGGCCACCAGCTCTTGCAGGCAGCTGGAGCATCCCAACTTTGCTACTCCTCATACCATGGGTCCTTCCCTGGCCAGTGGGAAAAAGAGGGGAGCAGGCAGCGAAACTCCAGGATGAGGGTGGCTGGGTGGCCCTGACATCACCACCCCCTGCTCTGGCCCAGCACGGCACCCCCAGGCTCAGGGGGGAAGGACAGGACTTTGGGCTCAGCCCGTGTGGGGACAGGAGAAGACAAGGCAGGGATGGACAGAAAGTGACAGCACTAAAGGGGTCCCAGCACTAAGGAGGTGCCAGCAGAGAGCCCAGAGCTGCTCTGGCCAGTGAAGCACTTTGAGCCCTGCCCAGACCCCTGTTCCCTCAGGGACATGGCCAAGGGTAACAGCCAAGGCAAGTGTAAAAAAACCAGCCAGGAAGAAGTGTAAAAGCCCCCAGAAGCATCAGGATACCAGGCACACCCTGCTCTTCCTGCCCTGCTGTAAATCTGGGACCCTCCTGGATTTATCCCAGCTGAGCACAAGCCTGACTGAGATGGATTTAGTCCTTGAACTGTAATTAAAAATGAGAATGAGACGAGTGCAGAGTCCACGTGCTTATGCAGATGAAGACACCTCGTCCTGCTCCGCCGGGAGCCGCTGCCCGGCGGGCGGAACATCAGCGGCACAGCTGGCAGAAATTCGGTAAAATCCCGGTCTTTAGGGAGAGCCCCGCACGTGGTGCCCTCAGGAGCCGGCGATGCTCCCGGGTGCACCGACCCTGCTGCTCTGTGAGCTCCGGGCAGCCCCTCGGGCAGCGGGGCAGGGCTGCGGTGACAGACAAAAATCAACCCCCGTTCCTCCCCTTCCTGTGATCCGTGTGCTCAGCAAAGCCTTCAAAGCTGGGATTCCAGGGAGGGGAGGCTAACGAAGCCAACTTTCCAATACTGGAGGCTCTGCCACAGAGTCGCTGAAGATTTTGGGTTGGAAAAGCCCTCTAAGTCCATCGAGTCCAGGGTTTAACCCAGCACCACCGTGCTCACCCCTAGCCCGTGTCCCCAGGTGCCACATCTACACGGCTTCTACATGGAACCTGCATCTCCTTTCCTGCCTCAGTTTCCCCACCTGTAACACCATTATTGTTTATCAATGTGCCATTGGTTGCCCGTGTTTGGTTTGGAAGGACATAGCTGGGAGATGCTGGATGCTGTCAGCATCCCTGCCCAGCCAGCTGTGCCTGGCACCTGCGGGGTCCAGCTGGGCTTGATTCATGGGTGCACCATTAAACAGTTCTTGCCTGGGATAAGAAAAGGAAATCAGCTAAGGAGCAAACAAAGAGGAAGTGGGAGATCAGAAGTTTGATTATTCCATTTGCCCCCAGGGTGAACTGAGGCACCAAGTGGGGCACCGGGTCCCTTTCCATGAAAAATGTCACCCCAGCCGTGCAAGGTGGGTGCTGGAGAGGGTGAATTGGGGCCCCCAGCACCCACTGAGCCTGTGAATGTCTTCATCTGCCATGTGCAAGCCATAAAATGGTTCAGAGAAGATTACGGAATTTATAGCCTCAAAAGGAAAAAAAAAAGGTATAAAGTGTCACTTCTATATAAAAATGTTGCTGTCATCTTCAATGTATGTAGTTCTCCCCACAAAGAGGTATATGCATCATTTATAAGTCTTGTAAACCTCTCATATATATATATAAATTTTTATATATACATATATATGTATTTTTATGTTGTTATCCATACGTATACTATATAGAGAAATATACATGTATTTTCTATANGCTTTTCATTCAGAACATTCCTGTTTCAGTGAAAGTTTCCAAATGTGGGCCAATTTAATCCTGTAGGATTATTCTGTTAATTCTGGCCTAAGTTTGCTGGGCTAACCTGTATCTCTTCCAGTTTGTTCTACTGGTCCACATGGTTTTGCATATCTTTAGATAGATATATAGATATAGATATAGATATATAGATATAGATAGATATAAACGTGTTTTCTAATGAATTACAAGGAAGGCCATCACATTCTACCTTTTCCTGGCCCTGGCCCTTTATCAATGCTACTCACATTTAATTAGTAGACATTTCTCCTTCCTGAGCATATTTACTTGAATTCCTTGTTCCTACGGCAACCCAGCCACCACCACGGAGCAGCCCAGCCCAGCCTAAACCAGGAATGGAGATTAACGAGCAGCCTCAATATTCAGATTATACAGCAAAGACCGAGCCTGGCGAGGGCATCCTTACAAAGCAGGCTCAGCCCTGGCTCTCATCCCAGGGAGCCTGTGTGAGCAGATTTGTGTTTATCCAGGGGTACCTGTGCTATCCAGCATGGGGAGACGGCTCCTTCAGTCCTAAATTCTCTGTAATTTGCTGTTGACTCAGGTAAAGGCATGCATTTATTTATTTTTATTAATTACACTCCGTTTTCATTTTAAAAGACCCAGCACAGGAATAGCTGAACAATGTCCAAACCATCCCTGCTCAGCGACGCTCTCCTCGCTGGTGCAGCCGTAGGTTTCACAAAATACCTACATTTCCTGGTGGCCCTGCAGCTGCCAGAACAGAGAATATCCCTTGAGAGGGGACACACACACACTGCCACTTCTGCTGCCATTCTCATGCAGGATTTCCTCAGCCGGTGTGCACACTGAAGGCAGATGTTGGAAGACTGATTTGAGACAAATATCCAACAATTCTTCTCCTTTTAGTTTATAAATGTCGCTTTTTTTTTTGGCTGATAAAGGAAAATGCAATGTAAATTAAATAAAGAGGGAAGGGACGTGTGTAAATTAGAGCGAGAACCATCTCATTTGAACATTTTTAAATCTTACACGATCATGATGCTTTTCAAGGAAAAGCGCAGTCTAAATGCTCACACACCTTCTATTTTCAACCTGGTGTGACAGTTTAACTCTGGAGCAGACAGCTCTGGTTCAAAGACAGGTACAAAGTGTTCAATAAAATAAATAAATAAATTTAATTAGTAGCAGGGCACCAAGCACAGGGAAGCGTTAATTTTTGCAGATCTCCAAAAGGCGTCAGGGATTTATTTGGAGGCGGTGTGCCTGTCCTTGCAGGGAACGTTCAGGTGTTTTGGGGAAGCTCAGGGGTGAGGAGACAGCGTGGGGGGCTCTGGGTGTGCTGAGCAGGGGCAGGGACAGACCCCCCCACGAGGGCTCCAGCAACAAGTCCAGGCCAGGAGCCTCCCTGGGGCTGGCCCTGGCACTAGCCTCAGGCGAGTATTTGGGTGCCCAGCCCCTGGTCTGGGGGTGAGCCAGGCTTACAGGGCTGGGCTCCCCCCTCTCCTGGTCCCCCAGCACTGCTCCTGCTGGGGCCACGCCGTGGGGCACCCACGGAGCTCAGAGAACGCCCCAGGGAGGCACTGCCTGCATTTATCCCCACACTGCGCCCCTTCAGAGCCCCAAAATCACCCCTTCACCAGAGAAACTCTGGGGTGCAATCAGCCACTGCAAACACCCTCCACAGCCTTTGGCCACCAAGCGAGGGGCAAGAAGAGATGGCATTTTTGTGCATTATTTCTGTCTTCCCAAGCTTTTCCTTCCCCACAAATACTGGCCATCACAGGAATTAATTAATCTCAGCAACCCAAGAGTGGGGCAGGCTCTGCAGCAGAGCATGCCCTGAACCCCACAATCCAGGATGTGCTCCCGGGCTTGTTCCAAGTGCCTTTTAATACCAAAGAACACAACAACTTAAATGCCATCCCTTGGTTTTATGAAAAAGCAATATAGGAGAGTAAATAGGGCAAATACCAACAAGGCAGGACACGCGAGCCGAATCGAACAATAAATTCAAATAATATCACTAAATCGAAGAGCCAGGCAGTGTCTGAGAGCTCCTTTCCCCATGACTTTTCTGGAGAGCCGAGCAGCCCAGCACACGGAATAACCCATTCTCCTTGCCCATTAACAACAACAATCAAGGCTGGATTAAACCTCTTCAAATAATTCTCCAAGTAGAGATAAAGCATAAAAGAGAGAGACGGAAAAAATCCAGCGTATCCTTTCGCCGCTGGTAATAAGCTTACGCCTGGAACAGACTTGTTAAATAATTAGAGTTAAATTACCTCCTCTCCTACCACTGCCTTTCCCAGCTTCACCTCTCTGAGCTGTGGCGTAATGGAGAGGGATGGGTGTGGGGACACACGGGAGCAGAGGTGACACCTCGCTCGGGGTAGGTGTGGTGGCTCTCACGTGGGGCTGGTGGTTCCTGGTCCCCAGGGACCCGGAGCAGCCCCGGCTCCCAGCACCCCATGGATGCTCTTCCTGCATGCCCCGGCCTCACACACACCCTGGGACCTGCCAGAGCCCAGCCCAGGTCCCTGCTCGGAAACAGAAGGCACAAAAAAAGGAATTGAGATTTGCAGATCTGATAATGAGCCAGTTAATGACATAAATGATACCTCAAGAACCTCACTAAACCATCCAGGTCCTACAATTTAATCTGTAATAAATACTCCTGCATCATTGCGAGATGGCTGCTCATAATGGCAAATGAAATATGCTGGTATGATAGGTACAATAAATCTGGATTTTCCTATGGTTCCCTCAGGCTAGAACAATATGTAACCAGAGTGCGCACTGTCAGGATGAGCAGATCTCAAAGCCATCATAAAATCTAAATGGGGACTAATTAGGAGGCCCTTCCCTTCTAGAGTTACTATTTCTATTGACATTTTCCATGCATGAGCCCCTCCATAACATCATAAGTCACCAAGATAAGAACTCCCTAGATTATAGGGAAAAAGCTTTAATGGAGAAGTTGAACTCAAAGGCGATGCATAAATTTTCCTTCTGATACCCCGGGAAGTCTGTGTTCAGTACTTTCTTTACAAACTTTCCTCCCCGGTGCCAGCTGCGGCTCTGTCCGGCCCGGCCCCGCTCCCGCCCTTTCCCGGGCACTGTCACCTTGCCATGCGACACCGGGGGACCCCGAGCCCGGCCCCCGGGAGGGCATCGCCCCCCGCACATCCCGGAGCCAGGGCACGGGGAGGGGGAGCCCCACGGGGTCCGCAGGTGGCCTCTGTAGCCCCAAGGGACACGGGCAGCTTGGCATGGCGTGGGGCACCTGCACGGCCGAAGTGCCAGGGGGCAAATGGAAAAAGGAAACTGAGGCAGCCGGGGGGCCCGCGGGCATGGGAGGGGCTGCAGGGGCTGTGCCGGGCGCCCTCCCACCCCTCTGCAGCCCCACAGCACAGCGGGCTACTGCAGAGCCCTCGGGCATCGCCCACCTGGAGGGAGCGGCCACAGGTGTCCCTGTGCCCAGGGCACGGGGGGGACAGGGGACAGGGG
>VXAX01004439.1:0-36166 GCA_013399835.1 Leptocoma aspasia
TACTGCACAGACCACAACAATACCTCTCCAGTGGAGCAGCCCTTGTCATGGACAATGGGAAGGGAGTGGGCAGGACAGGATGGCATCCTTCCTACCCTGGGGGTGAAGGATGGTGGGAAACAGCAAGGCCGTGGTTGTAGCTGGCAAAGAGGAGCTGTGGCACTTTGGGGTGGAGGAGCCATGCCTGGAGAGGTGACTCCCAAGGCAGGTGATGCTGCTGGGAATGTGGCTAACAAAAGCTGCTGGCTGGGCTGGGGCTGCAGGGACTGCATGTGGCTCCCCTGGGCATGGGGAAGGGTCAGCAGCAGGTCCCTGCCAGAGCCAGGCAGGGTTTCCACCTCTGGAAGAGAAGGGTGGGGAATTCACCTGGCATTGTTTGTACCCTCATGCCAACCAGGTTAGTCCACAGATGGGTGTTTATCACAGAATCATGGAATCATTTAGGCTGGGAAACCTCTCAGATCACCAAGTCCAACCATCAGCCAGCATCACTATCATGTTCACCCTAATCCATGTCCCCAGGTGCCACATCCAGATGTTTTATGAACACTGCCAGGGGTGGTGACTCCACCACTGCCCTGGGCAGCCTGTACCAGTGCCTGACCAGCACTTCTGTGAAGAAATTTTCCCAATGCCCAACCTAAACCTCCCCTGGCACAGCTTGAGGGTGTTTCCTCTCATCCCCCTTCTTCCCTGGAAGCAGAGCCTGTCAGGAAGTTGTGGAGTTATTATTTAATAAACCATTAAACATCTTATCTGGGCCAGGATAAAGATTTCATTTTGCATCACAAATGCAATGTCATTTTGCATCACAATGCAAATGAATGCCAAACAACCTCTGAAATGTTATTTTAGCCCATTTTTAACAACATTCCCCAGATAGCCCTGTGGATGTGCCAGAAAAGGGATCCTGTGACCTTGTTCAGAGCTTTCCAGATGCTGTCTTGAGCTCTGGATTAATCATTTCCCTTTCCCCCATCTAATTTGACTCAATTTTCCTGCTTCTGTTCAATGCAACTGTAGCATCCAGGAGTGGAACTCGATCCATGTGGGCCCCTTCAACTCAAGGTATTCTATGAATCTGTGATTCCACAAATGGGTGCTCACACCTGACTCTTCCCCTGCCTGGGGGCTCAGCTGCCCCAGAATTCCTTTGGAGACCCTCTGGCATTCAATAATATTTAGCAATGGATCATATAGAAGGTGTTTAATGATTAATGGTATTTGGAAAAATATCATATACCCTGAGGATTTTACACTTTCTCTATTCCCATGCCAGCAAGTGAAGATTTGTAGAGTGAGGTAATTTTATTAAAGCAACTGATAAAACTGGAAAAAAGAAGAGAAATGCTTTGGAAATTCACCATCTTCTTCGAGTCTTAACCAGAAACTGCAAATTTCTTGCCAAGCTCTGGCTGAAAATAGCTGTGCTGAGTTTCATTTAATTTTTTAAATCAGTTTGGAATTAAAGGATGGTTGGTGAAAATGTGGAGTGTGATAATTATTGTGGAGTAAAAGATATTGCTGGAGCCAGGAGCAAATAGTGGGAATCCAGAGCTGGTCTCTGAATTAGCTCCAGGTTCACCTTGGGGATCCATGGCCCATCAGCAGCTCATCACACTTCCTTTCACTTCCATCCCAAGGGAGTTTTCCATGCTCTGAAAGGAGCACCTCTGCATCTGCCCTGGGCTCCAGAAGATTTCCTGGAGATTGGCAAAGCTCTGGGAGTGCTACAAGATGCTTCACTGCCTGGGAATCCATGAACAAACTCCCTTTCCACACATTAATTATAGGTTTTGCTGAAGAAAGTCTAAGGAAAGACAGAAGCAGATGGGAAGAGATATTTAGCCATTTCAACCATCTCTTCCTGTGCCTAATGGAGGAGGGTTAAGTGTTGAATTCCATAACTCTTCAAAACCCTTGGTAAGCGCTGACCAAGGCAGTTCCAAGTTGCTGCATTACCTGTGAAATTGTCCAGTGGCTGCTGGAAAGCCCTGACTGTGCCAGGGCTGGGAATTCCCAGGGCCATGCTCCTTTGGCAATGTGCTGGTGGTTGAAACACCTCTGGACAATGCCAGCCCATGAGCAGGCAGGTTTTTGTCTGTGGGTTCTACACAGAGCACAGTCACCCAGATGGATAGGAGGGTACACATGGGCAGTTAGTCAGGAAGTCAGATTAATAAAGCAAATAATTTACAGCTGTTAAAAATTAACACTGCTGTGCTCAGGATGTCCCAGACATTCCCTATGTGTGTCCCTGCTATCTAAAGGAATATTTGCACCTCTGTTTGCTTATGAGACTGTCTGAAGTTTGGGGACTGGGTATGATGGAGTTGTCTTTGCTGTGGCAGCCCCTGAGATCACAAACTCCTAGACTGGGATATCCCTGATCAAAGCCCTTTGGCTTAAATAAACTCCACTTCCATCAGCCTTTTTGTTTCCCTTCTGCACTTCATAAACATGGAAACACATCCCAAAATCCTTGGTTTGCGAGTGCTGCTCTGCTGTGATCACCATGTTTTTGTCCTATGAACCATAGATACATGGATATGTATTCCCTGTCTGGAAACCAGGGAAGTGGTCATGAAATGGACACCAGTCCAAGGGTGTGTTTTTTTGGTGGTCCCCACATGGCTGGGAACCTGCCACCTGGGCCCTCTGGAGGCAGTTCCCTTGTGAGTTCTTTGCAAGGATGAAGAACGAGCAGGACTCTCTGTTTCTTGNGGATGTCCTGGGAATGCAGAGTCATCCCTGGAGAACAGCCTGGCTTAGCAAGACCTGCCTTTAGCTTGCTGGACCAGGCACCTTTTCATCACCTTTCCTTGCCTGAAACAGGAGATAGGAAGTGAGGCACCAGTCCCTACAGGAAGGCACTTTCCAGGATCACAGAGCTAAGGAAGGCCCAGGAAAAGAGGTGTTAATCAATTACCTTTGCATGGAATCATCAAATTTTTCAGGTTGGAAAGGGACCTTAAAGATCAGCAGGTGGGGTTTGCTTACTGGGGTTTGGCCAGAAAGGCAGAAGCAAGAAAGGGTTTGTGCCTGGCAGTGTCCCAGGCCAGGCTGGGCAGGGCTTGGAGCAGCCTGGGACGGTGGAAGGTGTCCCTGCCCATGGCAGGGGGGGGACTGGGTGAGCTTTAAGATCTCTCCTAATCCAAACCACTCTATAATTCTCTGATATGATTCTACAGCACAAGTGTGAAATTCCATCCCAGCAACAAACTTCTCACAGTGCCTGAGCAAGAGCTGGAGGAACTGTTTGGGAACAAACACATATTCCCGTTTAATAACTTTGAAAACCTTCTTCCTCATCAGGGCAGGCTGGGAGATGCCAGGCTGGTAAACCTTGAGGTGAGAGCCCAAAAAACTCCTGTGCTCTCAGTCCAGATTGATTCAAATGTAAGAAATACACTCATTTGTAAGAAAGCGACTCATTTTCTTAAAGACATCCTGGCAGTCATTATGCCAGTGATGGGCATGCTATTACCACGGGTTTGGGGTAAAGAAAAAGCCACAAAATTTCCAGCATAGTTTACTTGCTTTATCTTGCTGAGTGGCTCACACATTTGGACTGGACTTGATGCACAGCGGAGCATTAATTTTTGATTAAAAGTAACATAACCTAACAAACTCCTTGAGCTCAAGAAGCACAAATAAATTATTTAAGTGTTAGAACCCCTTTGAATAGAGACTGTGCATCACTTCGCCTGTTTTGTTGGTGGTGGTTTTGTGGGTCTATTTATTTAGTTATTTTAAGACAAGGGTGGAAATTAACATTCAAATTCTCTTCTGGAACTCGGGGTTTACTGATGTAAAAATTCACCTCTCCCAGGAGATGGCAGAAGAGCCCCGATGATGGCTAAGGACAGTCACTGCTGGGTGATGGATGTTTAAACACTGGGAAAAATCTGGGAGCTGTTGAACTCCAATGCAAACGATCAAAACCTTACAGATTTACCACCAAGGCCTTTCCTGCTGTCTGCAAATTCTCCTGCTCTGCACACAGTGATATGTCAGGGCTGGGTTTCGTGTCACATGTCCCTGTGTCTGAAGCAAAGGGAAAAATCATCTGGGAGCAGAGGAGGGTGGAAAGGGCTGCACTGGCTGCTGGGAAGATGTGGGGCCAGGCGTGGTGGGATGGCAGTGTCAGGTTTGGGGTTAGGACTGGCACTGGAGGAGTGAATTCCTCAAAATGAGATCACCGTGATTACGTATTGCAAGTCTGTTGGTGGGGGAGGATGGAAACTGGGACGGAGGGAGGCACAGAGCTCCTGCAGCTGGCTGTGTGAGGAGTGGGACTGTGGAACAGAGAGCAGGAATTTTTGGTGGCAGCACTGGCAGAGCACGTTGGACTGGCTGAGAGCGAGCTGGGGCTGCTCCAGCCCGGGACTGACACTTGGGATGTGATGTGGAGGTGCCTTGCAGGAATCAGGCTGCCTGGTCACAGAATGCCAGAAGGGTTTGGGTTATGAAACAGGGCTAGAAATTTGACTTGGTGTAGAAAGCAATTTTAGATTGAGCTGAAGGAGCCTTAAAGCTCATCCTGTTCCACCCCCTGCCATGGGCAGGGACACCTTCCACCATCCCAGGCTGCTCCAAGCCCTGCCCAGCCTGGCCTTGGACACTGCCAGGGTTGTGGCAGCCACACCTTCTCTGGGTGCCCTGTGCACCTCCCCACCCTCACAGGGAAGAATTCCTTCCCAAAATCCCATCTAACCCTGCACTCTTCCATCCACACAGGAACTGTGGCAGCACATTGTGCCCAGCCCGTGGAGCTGTGGGCGGTACCAGACATGACATGGCCAACAACCCAAAGGGGTTTTGGATGGCCAGCACCAAGGGCAGGGACATCCCCCTTTTCTGGGGTGCTTTTCTGCAGCTTTTCTGCTGCAAGAGACTCATTCAAGCCCCTCTGTGCCCTCAGCCAGCTGTCCCACCTCCTGCTCACACGCACTCTGCAACTCAAAGTCTGTTTTCCAGCAAGTTGCTCCTGATCTACCAGCCTTTAGCTCCATGAATATTTTACTGCTTCATAGGAAGCTGAATAAGTTTAAGAGGCAGGAGAGGAAAAGGCTCGTGATAAAAGGCCTTAGAGCTGCTGTTCAAGGGGTTTTGTGCAGGGGAGCAAAGACTGAATCTGAACAACTTAATTGTCTTCTGCAGTTTCCAAAGTGAGTTCAGACTGATATTACAGATCTTACAGATATTTCACACATCCCCAACAAAAATAAGGAACCTAAATACCAAAGGCATGTTTTAGACAAGTGCAGAGTTCAGCAGGCACCAGTGACCTGAACCCTGCCCTCCAGTGAGGCTGAGATGGAGGAAGAGCCAACCCAACCTTCTTCATCCTGCACTATAAAATCTGCACTCCCCCAAGTTGCTCTGTGGTTTCTTTGTTAAAAAAGTCAAGGTTTAACCAGGTTACCTTATCTGCTGCATTATTTCTTAAAAAATGTTTCTTTTGTTTTATCCCTGAGGTCTTTGCACGCCTTACTCTGCTTGAGTCTAAATGTAATGAATTCAAGAGTTTTCCAGAACATCAGAGGCACAAGGCACATACTGAATGATACAAAAATATTTTTTTTCTTTCAAGGTATAAAAACAGCTGCCCTTTCATTTTAACAAAGACCTTCCATCTCATTTGTCGGAGAGAAGTATAACACCACTGCAAATAAAGATCATGTGTGGAAAAAAATCTCACTTGCCAGATCAAGAATCTAAACTATGTAACTGTTTCCAAGATTACTGTGGAAACCAAATTACTACTAAAAGGACATTAATCTGTCTCTGACCCTGAAATGCTGTAGTGAAGGATTTTTGTTGTTACCCATTAGCTCTGCCTAGGAATTTCTTCAAGCATTTAGGAATTCAACATTAATTGCCTGTGAGGGTGAATAAGCCATGAAGTTACCTCCACAAACCCTTTCCCAGATCAAAGCAGCATCCAAAACTAATAGAAGAAAGAGATCTTTGGTATTTTCAAGCTGCAATTTGCATGATTCACGTGCAATTGAGTGTGGCTTTTGCATGGGAATATTTCTTCCAGAACATGATTAACATCCACAGGCACCATGAATTTAACAGAATTTAACAACAACTGGATGGATTGCTGCTAAAAAAGTTCTAAAGTTTAAAGAAATTTAAAATACAATTATGTTCATTTGGCTCAGCATCCCTACCAAAGACCTCAATGAAGAGAATCTTTGAGTAGGGAACAAGGACAACTGAAATATAAACTGCTTAATATATAAAAAATAATAGTTTTCTGTTAGGAGTGAAAAACCTCTTTCTGTATATGCGTATAGACTCTTTTAAGACATGTTTTGATTAATTTTTGCTATTTTTTTCCTGGCTGCTGTCCCTGTTAGGAGAGACTTTCACTGGAAACAGCTCAGTGGGGAGCAGAAAGTGGTGTTCAGAAACCAGAATTGAAGTATTTTATCAGATATTTCCTCTGTAAGCCCAGCTCTGTCTCTTGCTGCCACAAGTCACTTGGGTTTTCTGCTTAGAAAAATAAGTTTCTAGATTTAATTTGGAGATTTTTTTATTTTCTTGGAGACAGAAGTCAAAGCTGTGTCCAGTGGGGGGGATGTGCCACGGGGTTCTCTGAGGCTTCATGGAATTGCTCCCTTCAGGAGGAGATAAAATGTGCACCTGGAGGAGCCTGAGCTCAGCTGATGATGCTGTGGAAGGGGAATATGTAGAACAAAGGTCAGAAAAGGGCTGGGCAGGACAATTGGCAGCTGGAATGGCAGGAACTGGTTCTCTCTTGGGCAGGAATCAGTCTCTGCTGGAGCTGGGGTTAATGACCTTCTCCCCCAGCAGGAATCTGGGATACAGCATGTCAGGGATCTGAGGGAAACACCTGCACAAGCAGCTCATTTATCTCCCTGGGTTAAAACTCCCTCGTTTTGTCATAGTGCAGAATCCTAATTCCAATGTCACTTTTTTTTTTTTTTTTTTTTTTTTTTTTTTCTTGTTTGTTTCTGGGAATGACTAAAGATCTGTGTCCTAATTCACTTGGAATTGTTATTGTGAAAAACCCATGGAGTGGAAATTGTTCCAGAGTCTCTGTGTCTGGGCATGTGTGCCCACCAGGTTAGCCACAGTGCTCCCACTCTGGATATAAACTGTTCTTCAAGTGATCAAAATCCCAGGAAATTGACAGTTATCATTACCACTACCATGAAAGGGATTTTCAGGGATTTCATACTTGATTTGATGGAGTAAATAAATTTCTATTTGGGGATTCAAAACATAAATACACCTGTATAAAACACACCATGTGGTTCACTGGGTGCATTTGGTTATCCATTGATTATTCATTGGTTATTGAAAGAATTATTATTTTTATTGGGCAGCTCTCAAATAAATGAAAAAATGGCACAAAGATTGTGAGCCTGTTCTTGTACCATGCACATGAGTACAATTACAGGTGTTTGTCACAGGTGGAGTTGTTATGGGTAAATCAACAGGAATGAATTGATGTGAAAACTCTCAAACTGTCCAGGACAAAATGAGCTCCAACCCCCTGTGCAATGCAGTGCAACAGAAAATGGGGTAAGAAAAAATAATCTCAGCTTCCTGAAATAGCAGAGGGGAGCTCCAGACTGTGGGCAGGTATGTGAAAGCAGAATTATTTGTTCTACCTGTCCCACAAATGTTGAAAATTAATTTGTTAAAGGGAAAAAATAATCCATATTTAATTTTCAGTGGGACCACTTAAAATTAAATGGTGTTGAAAACATGACATTTTGTTCTTGCTCTGTCTTTGGGAAAATGAGATTTTTAGCTCCACTGTGGATTTTTTGTTATTTCGCATCAAAATCTTGCAAAACACATTTTTTGTGCTTTTGCAAAATCTTGCAAAACACATCTTTATGCCATTATGGGATTACGTGTCTGCTTTTTAGCTGGCCTTTGCCAAAAGCATCCTGGTACCTGCTGGAAGCAAAACAAATGAACAAAAACCTTTCTGCAGTTCGTGGTCACTTCTCATCAAGGAGGGGAACATCAGAAGAACACCTGCAGGCATGTCCTGCAGGAGCTCTGAAATAATGCCCCACCAAACTCAATGGCAGATGAGTGCTCCCATGGCCTGGGTGATGGAATCCTTTCCTCACGGATCTCACACTTCTTCTCCATCACTCACGTGCTGCCAAAAAAGACCTTGCCCTCCACATTTCCAGCCTAAATAGAATCACTGAGGTTGGAAAAGACCTCCAAGATCATCACCAGGTCGAGTCATTGACTCAGCAGTACCAGGTCCACCCTTAACCCATGTCCCCAAGTGCCACACCCACGTGTTTTTTGAGCCCTGTCAGGGATGGGGGCTCCACCTCTGCCCAGGGCAGCCTGTGCCAGTTGTGTGACCAACCCTTTCTGTGAAGAAGCTTTCCCTAATGTCCAACCTGAGCCTCCCCTGGCCCAGCCTGAGGCCGTTCCCTCTCCTCCTGTCCCTGTTCCCTGGGAGCAGAGCCCGACCCCCCCCTGGCTGTCCCCCCTGAGCCTCCTTTTCTCCAGGCTGAGCCCCTTCCCAGCTCCCTCAGCCCCTCCTGGTGCTCCAGCCCCTTCCCCAGCTCTGTTCCCTTCCCTGGACATGCTCCATGTCTTTCTTGTCCTGTGGGCCCCAGAACTGCTCCAGGATTTGAGGTGTAGCCACATCCCAGCTCTCTGATGGAAAGCTGCCCAATCTCAGCTGCTGATCTCTCCCAGATCCTGGACAGCACAGACATGGAGTTGCTGCTCCTTTTTAGACTCCTAAGTGCTCTGGGGGCCTCCTGCCAGCCATTCATGGAGCAAGAGGACATGGAGAGGTCACACACACGGGAGATCTCTGTCTGTGTGCAGCAGAGGAGCCTCACCTGGGGAATCCCAGAGGACACAAGCCCTAAAGCTGCAGCAGGGGAGGTTTAGGCTGGGCATTAGGGAGAAATTCTTCACAGAAAGAGTGATGGGGCACTGGAAGGGGCTGCCCAGGGAGGTGGTGGAGTCACCACCCCCAGAAGGGTTTAAGGTGAGCCTGGATGTGGCACTCAGTGCCATTGTCTGGTTGATATGATGGTGTTGGGTCATAAGTTGGACTGAATGACCTCAAAGGTCTTTTCCAACCTAATTGATTCTGGGATTCTGGGATTCTGGGATGCTCTGTTCACCGCTTAGCCCTCACTCAGACCAGCCTTTGGCCTTGCCTTTGGGGGCAGGGGGTGGGCTGAGGAATTCTGGGTCACCTTTTCACAATGGCAAACAGACCACTGGATCCAACTGAGCACCTTCCAGAAGGCAGAATCTGGCACTCCCTTTGCCCCACATGTCTCTGGGTCACTCACAGCGGGGTCAGCAGGTTTGCAAAACAAATATGTGGAAAATCAACCAGCACTGTCAGCCCCTTTTAGCACGTGTGACTCTCCACTGCAAATGAAGGTGACATCTGGTCTGGGGCTTTGTCTTCCTCACCCTCTTCTTTCCCCCTTCTCCAGGTAATGGATATTTTATTTTATTATAGCTAATTTTATTAGTCCTAATGGAGATATATTCCAAATCAGCTTGTCAGTGCTCACTGCTGACCAGCCTTCCATGTCTTTCTCTTGGCAAGACCATCCGGGCTGGGAAGGACAAACCCAGGACCTGCTCATCAGCAAAGCTGGGGTTTTATTTTCCTATTAAAATTCCAAACTGAGATTTCACCTGTGCTTCTGTCTACTGAGATAATGAATATCATTACATCTCCTCACTAGGTCCCTGAGATGACCTCCTGAAAGACAAAGATCTTGTATAAAGAAATTTTTTTTAAGAAGGCCAACAAATATTGGAGATGTAGCTGTTTTCATTCTTTTTCTTTCACTAAAGGTAGAAAATCGAAGGGAAATTGGGAAGAGCATCCCAGGGAGCCTTGGCTCAGGCCTGTGGTGGGGCTTGCAGAAAATTGTTCCAGATGACAACTTTTTATTTACATCTCTGTGTTAGAGTCATTTAAACATGGGGCTGTTAAAGAGTAGAAAGAGGGCATGGAAAGTGCATTTTTGTTTTGAATAAGGGTGATATAAAATGCAGATGGGAAAGGGAATGTGAATTTTTTGTGAAGAAGGGCGACAAAAATGGAGATGGGAAGGGCAAGCAGCTATTTCAGGTTCAGGCTTCAAGCATCTGCTTCCACAGCTTCTCCCAGGGCCACGAGCCTTTCTGAAAGGGGAATCTTAAATAATTAAAATCTGAAATCTGCTCACTGAGAGAAAGAATGAGCAGCTCTTACAAAAGATTGTATTAAAGCAGAGTTCAGACTGAAGGAAAAGACCAGTTGGGGAGGGTTAAAAACCACCACAGGGATATTGTTGTGTGTGATAAAGTCAAGAAATTCCAAGGGAATACTACAGATCAAAATAACTCACTCATAGCTGGGGAAGAAAAGATGTTCAGGCTCTTCAGATCGCCCTAAATCGTACCAAAAGTGATGAGAAGTGTTTTTGTGGCTCTGCTGCCAACTCGTGCTATCTTTAAAAACAAACCCACATGTTCTGCAATATTTTGAGCCTAAAAAAGTAACTCAGCTGTGAAAAAAGCCATATCTGGCTGTGTGGATTGCGTACTTCCCACTTATCCATATTTGAATGTCTTTCAAGTGTAACCTTAACTGAATAATTTGAGTTTATTGTGCTTGTTTTGAGAGAATTATCTCATCACAGAGCAATCACAACATCCTTGTAAAGCTGATTGGAGAAAGCCATGTTCAGAGAGGAGTTAGGAATTGTTCCCTGTCAAACCAGGGTGTTGCACCAAGTGTGATTCTTCAGGAATCTGTGGGAGCCAGCATGATCCAATATTTCCATTTAACACCTTGTATTGATCAGACTCTGCTGACATTTGCAGATGAAACCAGGCTGTGGGAGATGATTTGTGCAGGGAGATGTTTCAGAGGAAGAGTCTGTTCTGGAGCCTGGAGGTGCAGCCCTGTATTTTTTAAGGAATAAACATGAGCAGGTACATGCCAGGTAATCCAGCAGGAGTTCCGCAGAAGTGGAGCAGCTTTGCAAAAACCTGGGGATTATTATGGATTACATTTTGATGTGGGATATGACATTGAAAAAAGAAGTAGGCAGGGACTTCCACTGTCCCAGGCTGCTCCAAGCCCTGTCCAACCTGGCCTTGGACACTTCCAGGGATCCAGGGGCAGCCACAGCTGCTCTGGGCACCCTGTGCCAGGGCCTGCCCACCCTCCCAGGGAAGGATTTCCTCCCAAAATCCCATCCATCCCTGCCCTCTGGCAGATTTATGGCACACAAGTTATACAGCTCCCTAGACTTCATGGGAACTGCCTGCAGGAATATTTGGAGAATGTGCTCAAACAGCTCACAATGAATAGAAGGATTCAGACCTTCATTCAAAGCACAAAAAAGCACTTTGTATTCTGGGGACCATTTCTTGTGTCCTTAAAATTATAAATAATGTTGATCCAGCAGCAGATGACATTTGCCACAAACCTGAAATGAAAGGAGGAGGATTCCTGTATTCTCTGTGTTCTTTGCTGTTCCCCATGGATCCACCTGAGTTCACAGCACTGCTCCCAGGATGAGCTGGGGTTGTCTGTGAAAATCCCTGGGATTAATGGGGACAGTGCTCCAAATCCAGCTCCACCCAGTGATTTGTGTCACCTTCTGTCACCCTTGGGAAGCTGCTACTGCTCTGCTAATTCCCAGAGAAATCTGGACCCACGAATGTTCTGATGTAAATATAGTCCTCAGAAAGAGACACTTGGGATAACATCCCCCTCCCACAAATCCTAATCCCAGGATCTGAAATTCCTTACCATCATCTTCAATGCTCCCTCGCATGACCCTCTAAAGTGGAATAGCACTCAGCAGTTTTGGGGGTTGAATGTTGATTTTATGATTGGTTTCCCCCCCCGCCCCCCAAGTCCCTGTAAGATATGGTCACCATGATCTGCTTCAGGTGCAGAGTCTGCAAAGCTCTTCCTCTGTGAGGGCTGGGTTGAAATTCTCATTTAATCCTTTGTGAGGTTACATAAGGAATGGTGCTCAGAGGAAGTGTCCATCCCTTTTTGAGGTCGGGAGGAATGCAGGGACAGGTCCCACGTGGGTTCTTGCCTCAATTGTGATAAGGTACAAAAGACCAGAGGAGTGACCTCTGGGAGAAGGAAGGTCACCTGCAGAGCCCTGGGGCTGTCACACGCTCAGCTCAGAGCACTGCACACCCTGAAGGAGGAAAAGAGGATCACAGAGTGGTTTGGTTAGAAAGGACCTTAGAGATCACCTCATTCCCACCCCTGCCCTCAGGTGTGTCTGTGCCTTCCACGTGGAACCACAGGATGTCCCAGGCTGGAAGGGACTATTGCGAATGGCCCGACACGATGAGATGGAATTCTTTGACTCCATATATCAGAAGGCTTAAATATTATTTATTAAGATGACTCCAAAGTTCAGAGGCTTGGGCTGTATCGTGCCCATGTACAGAGCTCAGATGCTTTCCTCTTGCTGCCCTGTACCAGAATCTCAGAATGCTGTGACTCTGCCTGTGGCAGAAGCCTTCTCTCCCTCTCCTGTCCATGTGATACTAAAAAGTGATAACTGATAGCCAGGCCCAGCCTCCTCCCACAGACAGGCCAGAGGGACAATGTCCTTGGACAGAGCACAGCTCAGAGATTGTTTATAGAAACTCTGTGCTGAGAATGTGCTTCTCCCTGGGAAGAAAAGCCTTTGCAGGTTTTTCACCCAGGGACCCACAAAATGTCAGTGACAAGGGACACACAGGGATCCTCCAGCCCAGCTCCTGGCCCTGCACAGACACCCCAACAACCCCACCCTGTCCCTGAGAGCATTGTCCAAAAGCTCCTGGAGCTCTGGCAGCCTTGGGGCTGGGACCATTCCCTGGGCAGCCTGGGCAGTGCCAGCACCCTCTCGGGGATACCTTGGTGACATCCTCAAATCATCTCTGCTTACCTGCAGCCAGAGGAGTATTTGCCATAGGTAGTTCATAAAGATTTCTGAAATGGTGATTGTGAGACCAGAAGTGAAATCACAAGTGGGAATTTCAGCCACAACCTGCTGTTGTTTTATCTCTGTGGTGAACCACATAAACAACAGCAAAGAGATGCTTATGCCATATTCATCCAAACCACCCAAACACCTGAAACGGCATTTTCTTTGTCTTCAAGATACTGTATTTGCATAATTTACATGAATTTACAGTTTTTATACACATTTATCTCCACAAACAAAATATTTAAAAATATATTTACTACAGTATCTCATGGTGTAGGTAAAAAAATGAGTTCGTTCTCAGCTTCCAAATGAAAAATAAAGATCAGAAAATGCTTTCCAGTTGTTCAAATAAAAGAAGCATTAGCAAAATACAGCCTAAACAAAACAAGAAAAATACATCCTTACGCAACGTAACTGAAATTTCCCATTTTAGTAAGTTTGGCTCTGTTGCCTCAGTACCTGCTCTTTTCTAATATTACAAGAAAATAGGCACAGATGGCACCTGAATTTCCATTGTAATAAATCAGGAGAAAAGACATCACTGTAAACACTTATGTGGTAGATTTTTCCATGTGCAAAAGAGGAAAATCCAGCTTTGCTGGACACATAATCAAAGGACTCCTCACAATTAACCCATCTCCTGTAATTTGTCTGGGGTTCCACCATCCAAGTTGTCTCTCTGAGGACCAGGGGAGCTGTGGCTGCCCCCTCCTGAAAGTGTCCAAGGTCCTGGACCTTGGAGCAGCCTGGGACAGTGGAAGGTTTCCCTGCCCACGGACACTTCTAGAACAGATGGAAAAGTGAATTTGTTAAGGTTTGTCAGATTATAAAAAGTAAAAAGCCACTTGGGAATCCCTTCCCAGGTGCTGAGCTGTTATAAATCTTCTGAAACACGTGAGTCAAAACTGCAAAAAAAATCTGTTTGGAAGACAAGTGGCAGTGGGAGGTGCTGGGGCTCTGTGATCAGGGACAGAGCTCCCAAACCAGCCCAAAGTGGGCTGAGAAACCCCAGTGCTGCTTTGCCCATGGGGACATCACAGTCCCTTGGACAGAAATTGGAGCTGTAGGAATTCCTTTGGCAGTATTTTGGGTACAGGGAGTGATAACAAATCTATTTTGTTACTCATGAATCCTGTATTTTTCCTGCTCACTTTTTAAATTAAGAACTTTCAGGGAAATTCATACTTTTGCCAGAAATGTCAAAGTTTATCCTGGATCCATGATGAATAATAGGGAAAATAAGCAGAACTGTACAGAATCTCAGAATGATTTTGGTTGGAAGGGACCTTTAAGCCCATCCAGTCCCACCCCCTGCCATGGGCAAGGACACCTTCCACTATCCCAAGTTGCTCCAAGCCCTGTCCAGCCTGGCCCTGGACATTTTCAGGGATGGGGCAGCTGCAGCTTCTCTGGACTGATAGTGAGGAGGTGGTAAAATTGCCTTAGATACAATCAAATCAACCCTTATATTATCAAACTCCTTTATATAAAATTAATGGAATAAAGCTGCTGATTTTGCCAGGTGGGCCCACTGTGGTTCTGTTCCTGTGGAATTCCTGACTGACATTTCACAACATCCCACCAGTCAAAAAGAGAAGAGGCAGGGGAAGCAGGTACTTGGGGATGGGGTACCTGGGAAGTGGGTACCTGACAAAGCACAACCCCACCTATTAGGAAAGAAACACTGTTCCTGGAAAAGTCAGGTGAAAGCTCTTCCTTCTTCTGACATTGATTCCCAGGGCAAAGACACAGGAACAGTGAGATCTCTGTCAACACTGCCTCAAATGCAGAGCTGGATCTTCAGCCAGGAAATCTGGAAGGCCTCCAGTCACTTACCCCAGATGTGTCTGGGTTTTTTTTATAAAGAGGCTGAGGATGACTTGCAGGAGGGAAGACACATGGGCAGGGTTTGTCACAGTTCCAGGAAGGTTTGTCAGAATGTCCTGAGTGCTGCCAAAATGCCAAGCACCAGAATGTGGATTGGCCCCAAACTTTCCATATTGGTGTGAGGGGAAAAGCATTAATCAGATGTACTCCATGACTCTGCTTCCCATAGAAGGCAATACTTACACAGTGTGGATAAATTCTACAGAGCCAAACCCCAGGTTCAGAACCTCAGGAAGAGCTGAGCAGAGGATCCTTATGTCCTTGTACCACTTTGCTCATCCTGAAGGTCCAAGCCCCAGTGTTTCAGAAATGCTCCTGTATGGTAGTTTGTCTTGGGAGCCCGAGTTAGTGCTGGTTCTCCCAGGCTGGATGCTGTTTGATGTTGTGGTTGGCACTGGGGTTACCAGTTATCCTGGTTATTTCCCTCGTGCATAAAGACTCTGACTCCAGGTATCTGAAGGCTTAAGGTAGTTTTATTATGATGGCTCCAAGTTCAGGCTGAGGCTTTGCCTCACGCCATGCAGCCTAGTACAATCTTAGTGCAATGCTTTCTTCTCAGTGCTTAGTGCAAGAATGTCCTGCTGCCAGTGCAGGAATGCTTCTGTTCTTCTTCTCTGTCCATGTGATGCTGAAGTGAGGAGCTGATAATCAAGCAGCTTCCTCCTACCACTGGCCAGAGAGAGACAGAGAGACAATGTGTGTCCTTGAACAGAACACAGCCCAGAGAGATATGATCCCAAATCTCTCTTGTTTCCCTTGAGAATAAAACCTAGCAGGCTTGCTGCTAGGAAATTCATAAAACCCAAAATCATAATCACCACACTCCTCCTCTTTCCTTCAATTCTGTGTTAGGCTGATCCAAGCTGGCCACAGGAATTTCTGTGGATGATGGAGCTCCCACTCACAGCACGGTTCCCTACACTAGATCAGGGTGGCTCAGCCTTTACCAATCCAAATACCAGCCCAAATATCAAATGAGAGGGTGGAGGTACCTCACCTCTTTGGTGACCTTTGCAAGGGCTGCTGAGAAATTTGGGGGAGAGAGCTTTTCTTAAAAGCCACCTTGAACATACCAGGCTGCAATTTGTGACTATTGTCCATTGTTGGACTGTCTGGTACCACTTAGCTCTCTTCTGTCCTCTTTGTCATTGTCCTCCAAGTAGATGTAGCTGCTGGTAAATCCATCCTTCAGCCTTCATCGGATTAACCCAGCTCAGATCCCACCACCTCTCCTTGTACTCCCTGTGATCCAGGCATGACCATGGAAGAGCATCGTCCCTGGAAGAGCGGAAAGCCAGGTTGGACAGGGCTTGGAGCAGCTTGGGATAGTGGAAGGTGTCCCTGCCCATGGCAGGGGTTTGGAACAGGATGGGCTTTATGGCCCTTTCCAGCCCAAACCACTCCATGATTCCATGATTGCCTTGGTCATCCTCCATTTGTTCAGCATCTCAGGATCTTCCTGGGCAGCAGGAAAGGAGCCTCAGAGGACACACGGTGAGGCAATGAACTAGACAGATTTTCTCAAAGAGCTGAGAAGTTCTGGATGTGCTCTCCTGGAACACTTGGCCCAAGTGCCTCTCAGTCCTGAGCAGGAGGATGAATCCAGGTCAGATCTTGTGGCCTTGATCTCTTCTCCCCAAGAACTCACCTGCTCTGCACTGGGCACACTTTGGGTGCTGGGTTACTGACAGAAAGGGATTTGCATTTCTCTGAAACAAAATTTATAGGAAGTTTATGGTCCCTTTCAGGAAATATCTGATATTTTTCAATAAAGGCAAAGCAGCAATTAAAGGGGGTGGACATTTTATACCACACTCCTGGATATTTTGATGGTTTGCAGAGGTCACACTGCTCCCACTAATCTTCCTTTGTGGATGGGAACAGGGCCAGTTCTGGTTCATTTATTGTGCTGTGTATTTTTTAAAGCTGAATTGTTTATTGTGCATCGGATTTTAATTTGCTTAGTGGTTTCCTGGGATTCTGAGTTACATTATTTGTAGGGAAAAGGACTTTGTAAAATTATAACTACTGGGCCCAGTGGATTTCCTGATGTAGCACTTCAGTGCTGATATGCAAAGATTACAAAGTAATCAATCAATGCTCAAACAGAGCATTGTGAGGTGTGAGGATTTCCTCACAATAACTGGAATAGGAAGGAGTTTCTTAGGGAGAAAGTGGAGACAGCTGTGAAGGGCTGAAATCCCCATTCCAGTCTTCAACTCCTGCATGAGAAAAACTATATTGTGTTTCTCTAGATGACTTCAATGTCTGCACCAAAGCCCAGAGAAATCCTCCCAACAAGCAGCAGGTCAGGAGTTCCTGGGGTCTCTTACCTCAACAAATACATTCTAGAGAGGGAATATAGTGCTGGGCAATTTTCTAGGACAAGATGGAAATGAGAAAGAATCTGAGAAAAAATCAGTCTTCAATGTCTTGTTGGGTGAAGAAAGTCTGTGGGGCTGAGTGGAGACTTGGCCCAGGGACTGTGTTGCACAGCTGAGGAATTTCAAAGATTGCTGTTGACTTCTGAGGTCACCACTCAGATTCTGAGTGTGCTGAGGGACCAGCAGAAACACTGGCATCTCAAAAGAGCATTCCCTGTGAGCTTCCCCATGTCCTAGGTTGACGTTATGACTTTATGAGACTCACTGTCCCCATTCGCCTGTGTAGCTTAGGGAATAAGTTTTGCACCTTTAAGATTCTGAGATTCTGAGAGCAAAGAGGGGGCACGATGAAGCCTGCAGATTGTTTTCAGACTTTGTTTTCCTCCTCCACATTCCTTCTTCTGCGGGATGGTGTGTGTCTGCAGCACAGACAGAGTGCCTCTTCGCTTTTTAGTTAGTTAGTTTAGTTAGTTTTAGCTGAGGCAGAGAAGTTCTTTGGGCTGCGGTTTTTTTCTATTCCTTTGGACCTGTTTAACCCTGCTCTGGGCTGAACACCCAGAAGAGGAGCAGAGCTCACACCCGTGGCCCACAGGGTTGGGCCTGGCCGCAGCATTTCCAGTGCCAGAGGAACTGATACCAGCCTGGGACTCTCTGAGTTCATCCTCTCGTCTGAAACCGCAAGAGTTTGATTGCTTAATATTGTTCAATTTCCTTTGTGGTGCTGGTGAATACTTTTGCCTGTTAATTAAACAGTTTTTTTCACTTTTCTCCAAGGAAATTTTTTCCCAAACCAGTTGGGAGAGGGGCTGTTTGAATTTGTGTTCTAGAGGAAACCCCTTTAGGGGAATTTCTTCCAAATTTACCCTAAACCAGGACACCCCCAAATCTAACAATGCTGCTAATTTTATTTTTCTTTGACTACAAAAGCCCCTTCAGCAGAGCACAGCAATGTCACAGAAGATCACTGGTGTGGCTGTGGCACTTTGCCCACACTGAGTCTGGCTGTGAGGGTCTGCAGGGTGGTGCTGCCCTCATAGGCAGCTCTGTTCTCACCTCTCAGCCCCGCTGCCACTGCCAGCCCCTTTCTCACACCTTGTGCTCAAATATTCCTCTCTTCTTTCTTCCTCCTCCCTTTCTCTCTCCATTGATGGAACCCCCAATTTTTATTGGATCAGTGTGTTTGTTTCAAGCATTCCTTTATTCTGAGACAGCTCCAGGGGCCACCCTTGCAGATGGTCACAGTGTCACAGCAGCACCTCAGTATGCAGTGACTCAATCCCATCACAGGAATTGTCTGATGTGCCCTGCCCTTCGTGAGGGGTAACTGCTGATTGCACCCACCACTACCTCAAGCATTTCTTTTCTGCAGCAGGAGCCCTGGGTGGCTCCCAGGCCATGCAGTGTGACCTGGCCTGCTTCCACCCTGCTCATGTTCCAGGCTGTTGGAGGGACAGATGAAATCCCAGCTGCACCTCAGCAGGAGCACCCCGTGGTGCCCTGCTCCCCTGTGCCTGTGAATCCCCACCACAGGCTTGGTGACCACAGGTCAGGTTCCTTTTCTTCCCAGCTCCACAGGGGCTTCTGCACTCTCTGGTTCTGCTCCTGCTCTGTGAGCCCTGAGCTCACATCCCACACAAGCTCTTGGTCTCAGCTCCCACAGCAGGGGATCACTCTGGAAGGCATCCCAACCACCTCACAGGAACCTCCCTCTTTGTTTCAGACATGAGTGGGGCTGTCAGGACAGATGGATGTTACCTGAGCTTCCTTCAAGCACATGCAAGAAAGGGATAAAGACAATAATCCTGATGCTGAAATCACTGACTCCTGGATTAATTAAATCCTCTTCCATGTATTGGACAGAGGCAAGTGGCTTCCCACTGACAGAGGGAAGGGTTAGGTGGGATGTTGGGAAGGAATTCCTGGCTGTGAGGGTGGGCAGGCCCTGGCACAGGGTGCCCAGAGCAGCTGTGGCTGCCCCTGGATCCTGGCAATGTCCAAGGCCAGGCTGGATGGGGCTTGGAGCAGCGTGGGACAGTGGAAGGTGTCCCTGCCATGTCAGGGGGTGGCACTGGATGAGCTCTAAGGTCCTTTCCCACCAAAACTATTCCATGTGTTGTGATCCTCTAGATCAGTCAGTGTTGGCTGTGAATATCCAGGAAGTTTGCCATCCTGGGAGCCATCCCAAAATCTGTGCACATCCTTTTTGGGGACATCTCCCGTTTTTGGATTCACTGTCATGGCAAATAGTGGCCATTACCCTGATGAAGTCCAGCCCCTCCCAACTTTCACAGGTCAGTCAGGACATCTCAGCAGATACAGGACTTCATGTAGCATCAGATGGCACAAGGAAGATCCAGACTGAGATCTGACATCTTCCAGCTTGGACAAATGAAAGGGAAGCTGGAGGCTCCTTTTGTTCCCTTATCTCTTTATTTCTTCATGTCATGTTTGCTGCTCTCCAATGTCCCCTTGATTGGTCTTTTCCCCACCTCCCCCAGATAAGTCTTTGTAGACTCGTGTTGCCCTCAAATGCTCTTCCCCTGTGTCCCACAACGTGTGCCACCCTCCAGCCAGTAACTCCCACCAGTGTGTGAGGTGTTCCAGAGACACTTCATGTTCCAGTTTGTCCCAGATTTCCTGGCAGACACCAGGGAACCTGCATGGTGTTAGGTGGTCAGAGGCTTTTCTGCATCCTCACAAGGAAGGAGCACTGAGGTGCAGTGGGAGTGGGGGCCCAGAGTGACACCCCTGAGGGGGTTCATCTCTTAAAATAAACACAATGTCAACAGATTTTTGGGAGTGGTGGGGCTGAGCCCAAACCAACAGCAACTAAACACTCTGGCCAAGAGAACTGACACTGGAATGGTGAAGATTTCCCCAGTTTTACCAGTTCCCCAGGAGGAGCTGTGGCAGCTTTCTTCCACAAGCTGTGGGAAGCAGCCTGTTTGTCACCCTGGAATTGACCTTCCCAGCAGAGCTCATTTCTCCCACAGTTTGGGGGGTGCAGGAAAAAATATTTTCCAATTGCCTCTTTGGGAGCACTTTGCTCCCAACTTTCAGATTTTCGGTTTAACCAACTGCTTTTCTTACATCTTCATCACTATATCAGATAATTAGCTGAAAGTGATTGGAAATTGTGGCTGGACATTTTTATATTCGGCTCCCTCTTGTGCTCATTCCATCCTCCTGCTGACTCCTTTCTTCCCATGTTTTTCCTCAACCTTTTGCCAGCAGGATGCTCTCACATCTCACCCACGGTGCTCAGGTGGAGCTGAAATTAAATGAAATGTGCCTGCCCATCCCTAGCAGAAATATCACTCCTTGGAGGCATAAATTGAGAACTAAACAGGAGCTGCTGCCAGGCAGAGCTGGCACCAACCCACAATGCTGATAATTGGGTTTGGATCAGGAATGGCTGCCAGGGGAGGCTCAGCACCTGCCCAGAGCAGCTACAGCCAGACCATGAGTGGGAAGGAGGAGGAGAAGATACCTTGTGCTGTGGCACTGGGCAGCACCTGGGCTGAAGAGAAGAGTGGGAATGATGGAGAAGTGCAGGAATTGTGAGACACAGACACTCCAAGGATCCCAGAATCAATTAGGTTGGAAAAGACCTTTGAGATCACTGAGTCCAACCTGTGACCTGACACCACCTTGTCACCCAGACCACTGCACTGAGAAGGATGGTGTGGCATCCCTGTGAGAAGTTGCATGGCACAGGTCTCTTCAGACTTGCAAGCTCCACCCAAATTCCTTCCGAGAAGTTTGGAGGAGCAGCAGGAGTGTCCTGATGTGTAACTGTTCTGTCTTGTGATAACCTTTGTGTCTCAGCTTGGAGTGAATGCCCAGAGCTCTCCAAATGCCATGAAGCCAGGAACCTTTGTGTGTGCAATGGGCAGGTCTGGGAGACTCCTAAGTGTCCATAGTAAATAATTGGGCCCTTAATTACAGGTTGCACACACCATCTCAGTGATATCTTGTGATTATACTTCAACTGTGCTGTATTCCTGCAATTCCTGTTTGTATCTGCAAAAGGGCCTTGAATCCTGCCGGGGGGGAAAGGGATTTTTTTTTCTTTCTGTTTTTATGTCTCTGAGTTTTTCTGGGCATGAAACATCAATTTAATTTTATTGTTTTTTTATAATTTTTTGTCAACTTGGCTAGTGCTGGAGACTGTAATATAACTGTATTTCAGCTCAGTATGTCTGTGCAATAACTCTACCTGGACCATTAAAACCGTGTTTGCTTATTAGCCATGAGGGGCTGGGGTGGGTGTGCCAGAGCGCAGCATGTTGAGGAAAAAGCACTTTTCAGGACAACGATTAGATAATGTGAATTTGGGGGATATGCTCCACTTCAGGCTCTGAGAGGAAATGGATGAAAGGTGAGGGCTCCATGGGCTGGAGGGACCAGAGACAGGGAGCTTGGAGCAGTGAGGGCTGGAGATAAGTGGGACACAACTGCAAAAGAGAATGGGAGCAAAGTCCTCATAAACGAGGTGTAGCTGCAAGAGAGAATGGGAGCCCAGCCATCCCTCTGTGTGTGCCAGGTATCAGTGTGATCCTCCCCACAGCTGATATCCTGAAGGCAGAATCCTCCCAGAGGGGAAGAAGTTGTCACACCCGATGTTGTCATGTTAGAAGGGGACCACAAGCACCACCTTGTTTTGTTTTGAGCTATTGTCCTGGATTGTAAGGTAAGCATGTATTCTATTTGCCATCTGTTAAAGGTGGGGCAGTTATCTTCTGTTAATTGGGCAGTTTTCTTATTGCTTCCAAAAACAATCTCTCCCTCTGGGGAGATATCTTCTGTTAATGGGCCATTGATTATTAATTATCTTCTGTTAATGGGCCATTGTGCCTCACTGCATGACTGATAAAATTACATCATCCCATTGTGAGATGCTCCACACAGGGGCAGGAGCCAAGCATCCCTACCTGCATAAAATCAGCATTTTTTGGGACACCAGTTCAGCCTCTTCTCCACTGGATTCCCAGAGGAAGACCAGGCCCATCTACTCTATCACCAGACCTTCAGAGAAAACTCCACCCTTCTACAGGATCCCTGCTCCAGCAGAACTTCATCTGCCACTCCAGGAGGAGCAGCCACCATCCAACTGGACTGTTCCCAGCACCCTGACCCACAGGGTGTCAGGTTTCTGACTCTGTCAGTGGTTTTGTTTGTACTGATGACATTTGTATTTTTCAGCTTTTCCTAGTAAACAACTGTTATTCCTATTCCCATACCTTTGAAATGGTGGTAAATTATTCCCATAATTTTGAAATTGTGGTAATTCAGAGGGAGGGGGTTTACCTTTTCCATTTCAGGGGAGGCTCCTGCCTTCCTTAGCAGACTCCTGTCTTCTCAAACCAAGACAGCTGTTAATTTGTGAACCTCGTGTCTTCAGGGCAATGGTAAAGAGCAAGTTGAGAACTTGTCCTCACCTGTGAGCAGATTCTGGAAGTATTTCCCTTCCAGCTGAAGTGATGTTCATGACAGATAGGCCTGGGTCCATCCCAGCCAGCTGGGGGCTGGTGGAGTGTGATTTGTCAGTTTATTCCAATTATACCCTTTGACGTGAGATGAATCCACTCCACCGACTGAAGTAATTAAAACTCACTAAGAAAGGAGTTCCAAGGGTTCAAGGTTCTGAGATGTAGGTGTTTATATTTTGCCAGATTATTCTCATTCTTAGTGGTCCAGAGTCTTTTAACTTGTAGAATAACTACAGTTTAAGGGACACTATTACAATATTATGTGGTTTCATTAGTGCTCCTTAGGGCAGAATTTGGTCTCTTAAAGCAACAAAGTTTTGTTCTTGTCTGTTTTTGATGCAGGGAATGTTAATGAAGCATTTTCTATTTGTTTGGTTCCCTGATGAGTAATTCTAAAAACATTTTTAAGCACTGTGTTTCTATAGGCTGTTGCAGACACATTGAGTCGCTTTTTAAAGCACAGATTCAGTGAAAAAGAGAGCAGATGGGCAGAGTTTGCATGTTTGTTGTACGGATTGTGGAGCCAGTCTCTGGCATGGGTGAAATAACAGTGGGATATTTTTAAATTCAGCAGCAAGCGTACACAAAAGCTTAAACATTATTCATAGTGGTAACTTGGATTCTGTAAAAGTTCGAGTGAAAAAAAAGGCAAATTCACAAAGAGCTGTTAAAGCTGGTGTAAAACACCTGGTAATTGAGTCAGGTCAGCCACCCCACCTCCCGGTGACAGAGCTGGTTCTGTTCTTCTCAGGATGCTGCTTTGGCACAAAGTTAAAAGAAGTTTGGACTCAGGATTGGGACTCTGGCTGCTCTCCATGACTGACTGGACTACCTCAGAAGTCCATCTTTTCCTGTCTGCCATGCACAGCCTCTCCCAAATCCTCTGTACAGATCTTTCAAGGTCCCCTTTTCCCCCTCTGTGTCAGGGAAGGGTTCTCCTACCCACACTGAGCTCTTGTTCACCTTCCCAGGGTGAGCCAGGCTTTGGTGAGATAAGCTTTGCTGCAGCTCAGGGGATGAATTTGACTCAGGAGTGGCAAAGAACAAAATTTGTTGTTAATGAGAATGAATTAGAGCCCCCCAAATGTTGGTAAACAGGTGTGAGGGTGACTCACTAGAAAAGACTTCTTGGTGCCTGCATTTCTGACGGAAAACTAAAACATCTCCAGCTCTCCATCACACAGATGGAGGTTGTCCAGTGTGGTGTTTCCTCCTGGCCAGTGAGTGACATGGGATATAAATCCTAATTTTTCTTGGAAGCTTTTGAAGGTAAACAGTCAGTTCTTTTGTTTGAAAGCAAGAAGGACAGCCCCACACTGGCTCATAGCCTTCACTCAGAAGAACCAGAATCAGACCACTCCAGGATCTTGCAATCAGACATCCCACCCCATGGGCTTGGCTGTGTCAGGAGTGTCATGGTAGTGATACTGTCCTCAGGAAATCAGCACCAGATGTGCCTGCACTCATCCCTCTGGGCAGGACCACACAGGACAGTGGCATTTCCACAGGTTTTATTGCTGTTGCTATAGCCCAGACTAAATACTCGAATGTACAGCATTGTACAAGGTGTGGGATGTGATCATCTACCAAGTCCAGAGGAAACCAACACAGCAGCAGCTCTGTAAGGCAAGGTTTGCATAGTTCCAGGTGCTGATTAGGGAACTGAAATTATCTGAGAACAGGCAGGGAATTTCTGGGCCTTCAGTGGTGGTCTCTTTATTCAAAACTGAAGCTGAAGAACAGCCCACAGAGTGAAAACACTGAGAGAACCAGAGAGAAAGGAGCAGAGAGGTTTTTTTTCTTATCTTCTCTGAGACCTGTCCCCATCCAAGAGTCTGTGTGGACCAGCAGCAGCAGGATATTGCTCTGCAAGAGGATACACCTCATACCAGAACATGCACTTGGAAGGGTCTTGGATTGTGCAAGTTTCTCTAAGTCCTTGTGCAATGCCCCTGTCACACTTCCCTCTGGATTTCCATGCTGTGCAGCCTCTGCCATGCCCTGCAGTTTGGATATTCGCTTTAAGGTTGGAACTATCCTGCCCTGCCCCTCTGCTTGCTTTTATTTCAGCTCCACCCAGGGCTGAAACCACAATATCCCCTAATTTTGAAGAGGCATTGAGGAGCCAGCACTGTGCAGTTGTGATGGTCCTGTCTGCCCTCGTGTCTGACACAGTGGTCATCACAGTGAGGTGGTGTTGGCCATGGACAGCACAGAATCATTGATTTACTGAGGTTGGAACAGACCTTTGAGGTCATCGAGTCCAACTGTTCCTCCAGCTCTGCCAGGGCCACCACTAAACATGACCCCAGGTGCCAGATTCACACATCTTTTGAACACCTCCAGAGATGGTGGCTCTACCACTGCCCCCTTCCAATGCCTGAACACTCTTTCTGAGAAAAAAATTTCCCAATATCCAACCTAAACTTCTCTTGGTGCAACTTGAGGGTGTTTCCTCTTGTACTGTCCCTTGTTCCCTGGGAGCAGAGCCTGACCCTGGCCTGGCTGTCCCCTCCTGTCAGGGAGTTGTGCAGAGCCACAAGGTCCCCCCTGAGCCTCCTTTTCTCCAGGCTGAGCCCCTTTCCCAGCTCCCTCAGCCCCTCCTGGTGCTCCAGCCCCTTCCCCAGCTCCATTCCCTTCCCTGGACATGCTCCAGCCCCTCAATGTCTTTCTTGTCCTGAGCCCAGGACTGACCCAGGATTCAAGGTGGGGCCTCACCAGTGCCCAGCACAGGGGGACAATCCCTGCCCTGCTCCTGTGGTCACACCATGGCTGGGACAGGCCAGGTGCTGTTGGTTTTCTTGGCCACCTGGGCACACCTGCGCTCATGTTCAGCCACTGTCACCAGCTCCTCCAGGGCCTTTTCCTCCTGGGCAGGTGTCCAGACACTCTGCCCCACACCTGGAGCACTGCCTGGGGCTGGTGACCATATCCCCTGTCCTGCCTGCCTTGGCATGGCGTGGGCACAGGGAGGGATAACAAAATGCACCAGTGGCTCTGTAGGTGCAGGGGCATTGTTGCCAAGGTAGTGCTCCCCAGGCTGATGCCCTTTCCCTCAGTGTCTTCACTCCCAGCTGCAGAAACCCAGTGGGCATGTTTGCATCCAGACATCCTGCCCAAAACATACAGAAAGCTTCCCATGCGTTCCTGAATTTCCACACCATGCTCACACACTTTCCTGGATACTGAGACTGTCACAGAGCTGAGTCCAGGTGGAACATCCCACCTTATGTTCCTGTGCCCCTGCACCCAGAAGTGAGCTTCAGCTTCTACACTGCTCCAGCATCCTTTAAAGGACCAGCCAAGGAGCCAAGACAGAGCCACACTGCTCTGCACTTTTCAAAGTTTATGATCCAGGAAAGAAACAGGCCTTCACTTCCCAGGAATCCCAAGCAGGGCCTGGTGTCAGACTGGTGCCATTTTTTAGCACATAATGCTTTTGGCAAACCCAGGTAAGGGATCTTGTTTGTGATAGATGGGCTCTTGAAAAGCCCTGGAAAAATCCTTGGACTGATGAAGAGACATTTTCTGAGAGACCCAGGGAATTCTCAGCCCTTTGATGATAGCAGTTGATCACCACAGTGGTCATCAAACAGACAATATAAGAGTGGACTCTTCAGTGCTCAGCTTCTTTTTATGGCATCCAAACACATCCATCCAGCACATTCCCACTTCTTTTTCCTGCAGGTATGCCCAGGTGCCAGCTGGCCTGTTGTGCACTGCTGGGGGCCAATGACAAGTCATTAAAGTCATCTTAAAAGTGGGAAGGATCTGTTAGGCAAAAGAGTAATTTGCCTCCATCCTTCCCATTTGAGTGGCATCCACCATGCCACACAGGCAGGAGAGTCTGGTAAGACACAGATTTGGAGCCCAGCAGTGGAGGGAAGGTGTGGGATGTTCAGCTGTAGAAGACGGGCTTGCGCAGCACACGCACCACGTTGTAGGTGTTCAGCCCCGGGGCGTCAAAGCCAGGGGACAAACCCTTGCGGTCCAAGGGGTAGAAGTTGAAGAGCTGCCCATTCTGTGTCTCCAGGGAGATGGAGGCAGAGCCCAGGTGCAGCACACACGGGAACTCCTTGTCAAAAACCACTTGGAAAACGCGATCTTCCAGGTGGTGGAGCTTGATTGTCCGATACTTTTCAGGGATCAGCTCTTCCACGTGAGGCCCAAACTGCTGCATGACCAGCACCCCACCAATTCCAACTTTGATCTCATAGAAAGTCAGGTTGGAATAGGTGTAGTAGCCAACATAAGGGATTGGGTTTGGAGGAGGAACCAAGCTTTTGTCGGCCTCTCTGAACGCTGTCTCCATGGCAGGGATGAGATACTCATATGTCTGAGTCACAATGTCCCCACCCTGAGGTCTGGGCCCTGCCATCAGCACGATGAAGCTCAGGCGGAGCTTGGGGATGAGAGAGAAGGTTGCTGAGTAACCATCAAGGTCCCCATCCTTCCTGATGACATCATAGCCCAGCTGCTCGTTAATCTCCCAGGGTGTGCCCGTCTTGTTGGCAAAGTACTCAAGGGAGCACTTGAACAGGGGTGTCAGCATGGTCTTCACCGTGTCGGGCTCCAGCAGCCGCCGGTGGTACGTGCCCAAGAAGACCATGGCCAGCTTGGCCAGGTCGGCAGCTGTGGAGTACATCTGGCCAGAGGGCCGGTACCAGCCCAGGTCGTAGAGCGGGGCCGGCTGCTGGCTGCCGTAGAAGCCCACGGCCATCTGGGAGCGGATGGCCACCGTGATGTCAAAGCCAGTGTCCTCCATGCCCAGGCGGTCCAGGATGTTCTCTGAGACCCAGCGCTGGTACTGGCCCTCGGCCACGTGCTCAGCCAGCACGTGGGCCAGCAGGGAGAAGGCCAGGTTGCTGTAGTGGCATCTACAAGGGAAGGAAGAGGAATATATTGGCATCAGCTGTTCATCAGTGACATGCAAAATCAGTGGCTGGATCTCTCTTCTTTAGCAAAAAATTCATGTTTCATGGAATGACAGATGAAGGGGAGACAGAGAAAAGCCACGTGTTGTTGCCATGATTTGTTGTTAAATCAAGAAAGAGAAATGTTTTACGGGAACATCAGCAGAGCTGTTTAACCCTGATGTACAGAGAGCTGAAGAGGGGAAAGAAACAACTCCTCTATATTTGCATAACCTGACTTGCTGTTTATAATTGTTCACCATCCATTCTTTTTAAGAGCAGCCTGGAGAGTTCCAGGTGCTCACCTTAAAGGTCTCAAAATCCCGGGTAAACCTCTTTGGGGATTTGTCATGGGATAATCACTTAGATACCTAAGCTACCTTAAGATGGTAAAAGCACTTAAACAGCACTTAAAAGCCCACAAAGCAGCATCCAGCAATGTGGAGTCATTAAAGAAACTTGAGTACTCCAGTCTTTAATAACCATCAAGTGATTTACGCCTTCAGAATTGAATGAAGTTTAATGGCATGAAAACATGAAGGGGAATTTTTTAAAAATAAATTTTCAAATTTCATTATATTTTCAACACTGTTGGTTTTTTTAATTGTGTGAAGCCACACATCTCATTGAGACCTATTTAGATCATAAATTTGGTACCACTTCAAACTTTTCCAGCCCATTTAGTTGAATAAAAGCATGGTGAGCATATGTATTCTTACCCTAAGAATAAGCACATTCTATATGTAAAACCTTGTATCTAAAATGGAGCTGAATTTCAACATAGAAAAATAGGTTAAGACATCTATATCAGTGAATGGGAACTTCCTTTGGGAAGAAAGATCTGTTAGCTGGGAAGCATAACCAGGAGCAAGGAGAGAGAGTGAAAACTATCAACATATCAATTAATAAGGCATTGAGAGACTATGAGGGAATGTCTTTATTTATCTTCATGGGTATCATAAAATAAAGATACCAATGGAGATAACTTACAATAAAGATATAAAAATACCAAATAAGATGATGGTATTAAAATCCTAAAATCCTTTAAGGAATATCTGTTGTAGCCTCCTATATGATGTGGGACAGAACTAACACAAGTGAGTGGTAGATCCTCAGCCACCTTGGGTAAACTGTTTCAGGCTGTAATTAATTACCAAACAATTTTGCAGTCTTAGAAAGTTTCTTCCCAGTTAGTTTGAATCCTTTCCCTTATCTGCTGTCCACTGGATCCTGTTGAAGGTTGTGGGGAAGTGTCCCAGGCCAGGCTGGACAGGGCTTGGAGCAATCTGGGATTGTGGAAGGTGTCCCTGCCCATGGCAGGGGGTGGAAAAAAATGATCTTTAAGGTCCCTTCCAACACCAATCAGTCTGGGATTCTATGATTCCATGATATTTTTGAGTGTTTGCAACCAAGGTAACAGATTTTTAACAGGCTACAGGAATTGAAACAAGCATTCACAGACCTTTTAGACAATTTAGAGACACACAACTCACCACAGACATGACTTTAACTGAAACCTGTGGTGGTTTAAACTGTTTAAATTAAAGTGCCTTTCCACTTTTGAAAACCTGCATCATTTAAGGCTCATTAAGTGAACTATAGCAGTTTAATTTGGCTCATATAGCAGTTTACTGGGCTTAAAATATTAAACCCAACCCTGACACCTCCAACACTTTTTTTCCAGGCTCTGACAGGCATGTGGGGAGATGGCTGAAGCCCTCCTTGGCTGCCTTTTACCCACTGGCCATGGAGGCTGGGGATGGGGCTGAGGGTGGAGAACACATCCAGACCAAAAGCTTCTCAATTAATGTGTCTGACCTGGTTCCTGGGTCAGCCACCAGGATGTCGTCTTTGAGCAGCGCCAGGGCGTCCTGGGTGCTGCCCTTCCAGAGCAGGCTGGTGGATCTCAGCCTCCTGGGCAGACCTGTGCCAGGGGAAAGAGAGAGAAACCATGGAAATGATGGCTCTGCTGAGGAGAGAACAAAGGCAAGATCCAATGGCAAAAGGGGAGCACCAGTGGTGGACACGAGAGCTCAGAGACACAGCAAGGGCCTGCTCCTGCTGAGCTGCAGGACGTGGCACCAAGTCATGGGCTCCTGACTCTGGGTTACTGTGGGGTTTTTGGTGGTCCCCACATGGCTGGGAACCTGCCCCCTGGGCCCTTTGGAAGCAGTTCCCTCGTGAGTTCTGTGCCAGGGATGAAGAACGAGCAGGACTCTCTGTTTCTTGCTCTTCAGGCTGTTGTTTATTTTTCTCTTAAGTTCAGCACGCCGTCTGCATGCCAGACTGAGCATATGAGAAACAAGGCACAAAATGGAGCAAAATGGAGCAAATGGAGGGCAAACACCCAAACCCAAGGACTTTTAAAGCTAATCAGTCCAATTACCTTCTAACATGTATCTTGTTTTTACTTTTCTACCAATAACTCCTTCTGATCTACTCATGTAGCACCTGTGCCACTGCTTTCTCTAGCCAATAACCTTGTGCCACCAACACTGCAGAAAATGGAGTAGAAGAAGAACAAGAAGGAGATGAGACAACACCCAAAATGTCCCATCTTGTCCAGAGTGTCAATATTCACTCTCATATTAAAATCCTAAAACCCTAAACACTTCACCCTGTGATAGACTCCTACTACTACTACATAACTACTGCCTAGTTCACACCTGTGTGCTCCAACTCATCCCAAAGCCTTGGCATTTTTTTCCCTGGGACAGAGGTTAAAAGCAGTGTTCTGCTGAGAATCAGGGCTTCCTAAAACAAGCATAGAAACACTCTCTGTACTCTGGACTCCAACAGGTTACATTGGTCCAACCCCAACATTAACTCATGTCAGTGAAAGCCTGGATGAATGATGGAAATTATTCTGGATCCCCAAGTGTGGTTTAGAAGAGAGGGGCAGATGGGGTGCTGGAAATGACTGTATTTCCACGTGACTTCATTCCCTTGGCTACAAATGTGTGTAACAGCTCCTTTTAACAGGATTTCATTCTTTACACTTCACCACCTAAACTTGTCTGGACAGCTCCAGGCTTGGCCTAAAGTATTTTTATCTTCCCCCTCATCTTTAGCTATACTTATTCAGGGTTTCTGAATATAGAATAAAACCAAGGTTCTTTCCTTTCCTTTTAATTATTCAGGGTTTCTAAATGAAGAAAAGGTCAAGTTCTTTTCACTTTTCATTCCTCACTGAACATGGATTCCCTAAAATTTTTTGGTCAGTACTTTTTGAATCACCCCACCTCCTCTGCACAGGACCTATGGTTTGCCCAGGCCAGAACTTGGGTTGCTTTTGGGATTGAATCCTTGCTGCTATTTGCAGCTTGCTTTGATGTGGAGGTGTGGGAGGAAATTGGGAAATGTATGTTTCTGACAGAAAAACAACTCACAATCATGTGCTCAGTGACCATGTCCTAATCATGGATTCACTGAGGTTGGAAAAGCCCTCCAAGATCATGGAATCCAACCATAAACTCAGCACTGTCATGTCCACCACTAACCCATGTCTCCAAGTGCCACTTCTCACATTCTTTGAATTACTCCTGGGATGGTGACTCCACTACTTCCCTGAGCAATCTTTGCCAAAGCTTTACAACCCTTCCTCTGAAAATTTGTTTCCTCATATGTGATCTAAGCATCCCTTGGTGCAACTTGAAGCCTTTTCCTCTTGTCCTGCATCCTGGCAAAGCTGAATGAGGCCCCATTCTTTTGTGCCAGCAACACTTGTTTTTTTCAGCTGGCCTGAACTTGGAATTTGAGCTGGAGTGAGAGCACTGCTTCTGCCCCTGCTCTGGGGTTATTTTTGCAGTGGACAACAGGCTCCTTCATTATGTACTTGCCCCAGTGGCAGCAAAGAAAATGTTGGAGCAGTGGGAGAGTTCACCAGCTCTGTGACAGCAGTGCAGTGTCTCCCTGAGGTTCATTGGAAATGATAAACCAGAGCATAATATAATCCAGAGTCATTGATTTCTACCTCATGGGCTGCTAATTGAAGTGACAAGCACACTGTTAATAATTTACAATCTCATCCCATCCTGTCATTTGTGTGGACTTGAAAATCACAGTTTTAACAAGCTGGAGCTTCCCTCCAGCAATGGCCCGTCGAGTGCTGAGGAGAAAAACCTTTGGAGTTACTTTTGTAATATGGAATGGAGAGACCAGATAATGAGGATCTATTACAGATCAGTTTCCACTGGAAGAATATAGATGAAACCCACTTTAAAATGTGTCATGCAGTGGCTTTGATCCCAGTGCTAAGCAGAACTTATTCCTTTTGGGGTTTGACAGACAGCAAACGGAAAGTGGAACTGGAACATTCCTTTGATTTGCAGTTGGGATTTTGAAGCTGTACATCTCCTTCTGCTGAATTGTCAGGGTCCAAGGGTTGGTGTGTCCTCTGGGGGTGCTCTGGGAAATTTGGGCCACGTTCTAAAATCCAAAAATACGTAGGAGCATAAAAGGAGCTGAGCAGGGGCACAAATCCAGCACAGTGATGGAAGCAATGGAAGGGCTGCACACTACAAGGAATTATGCCATGACCAGGTACTCTTTTGAGTTATGCTCCTTACAACATTTCTGGGGTGCACTTCACACCTCCCTGGGTGACAGGAGCAGTCAGAGCAGCTTCAGGTGCTCCTAAGAGTCAGCCAGGCAGAATTAATGCCCCTGAAGACATCAGGCTGGATGGAGCCACACCTTGTCTGCAGGGAGAGGGCCTGGGCAGGGATGTGGCCACTGGCCACTTTGGGTTGTTTATCTGCTTCTTTCCAGGTTTCAGTATCATTCCACTTTGGGGAGCCCTCATTTTCATATTGGCTTGCTTCAGATGATGCTGTACCCCATCCTGAGGTCCTGCAAGTTGCAGACATGCTATTTTGATTTTAGGTCCTAATTTTAGGGCATTTATTCCAATCTGGAAAAATGCAAGTGTTACAGAGATTGACCAAAATACCGCACATGATATCAGCACAGTCTCTTTGGCCATTACATTTTGTAATCCCTGAGTCAAGAATTAGCAGCTTTGTTTCTGAGAAAGGTTAAAGTTCTTAGTCCAGTGAGCTCCTTCTCCCTTAATGTATGAGTTCCCCAATTCTGAAAGTGGCAGCAGATTAACACCTCTCTGACAGTAAATGCCAAGCTATTAATAGCTCAGGAATCCCGGATCAGGAACCACACTGTCAGCTAAATTTAGCTCGGGAATCAAGGTCTTTCTATTCAAAGCAAAGAGATTTGACCCTCAACTCTACATATCAGAAAAATGAGAGCACTCAGGGCTGGAGTACAAAATACTGTTGTGCAATTGGAACCTGATTTCAGGTGATGGTACCGAGGAATCTGTGTTCACCTGAAGGGAATCTCTGTTCACCTTACAGGGCAAAAAACCTCCTCATCTGTCCTGGATTGTAAAATAAGTATGTATTCTATTTGCCATCTGTTAAAGGGGGGGGCAGTTATCTTCTGTTAATTGGGCAGTTTTCTTATCTCTTCCACAAACAATCTCTCCCTCTGGGGAGATCTCTTCTGTTAATGAGCCATTAATTATTAATTATCTTAATGGGCCATTGTGCCTCACTGCATGACTGATAAAATTACATCATCCCATTGGGAGATGCTCCGCCCAGTGGGAGGAGCCAAGCATCCCTACCTGCATAAAATCAGCATTTTTTGGGACACCAGTTCAGCCTCTTCTCCACTGGATTCCCAGAGGAGCAGCTTCTTCCTTGCTGGATTCCCAGGGGAAGCCCAGGCCCATCTACTCTATCACCAGACCTTCAGAGAAAACTCCACCCTTCTACAGGATCCCTGCTCCAGCAGAACTTCATCTGCCACTCCAGGAGGAGCAGCCACCATCCAACTGGACTGTTCCCAGCACCCTGACCCACAGGGTGTCAGGTTTCTGACTCTATCAGTGGTTTTGTTTGTACTGATGACATTTGTATTTTTCAGCTTTTCCTAGTAAAGAACTGTTATTCCTATTCCCATATCTTTGCCTGAGAGCCTTTTAATTTTGAAATTGTGGTAATTCGGAGTGAGGGGGTTTACCTTTTCCATTTCAGGGGAGGCTCCTGCCTTCCTTAACAGACTCCTGTCTTCTCAAACCAAGACATCATCTCAGCCCCTTTCCTGGCAGGTGTCCTGGACTAGAGCTCCTTTTGAGCACTCTGTGCAGCTGCTGACACCCTGCTTCCAAGAGCCCTGCCTGATACCAGTACAGGGTCCAGGCTGGGAAACAGCCTCCCAGCAGCTTTTATTAATTCCAGAACACAGTCTGCTCTCTCTGTGGTGTCCTTCCAGGGCAGGCAGCCCCAGGGACACGGAGGGAGCTGTCTCACCTGAGAGCTGACTGGCCATTCTGCGCAGGGTGACCAGGGATGGCTTCAGTGGCATCGAGCCTTTCTCCAAAAACACCAGGTCTGCTGTGTGTCTCTGTTCTGAGTCCTTGAACCTCCCCAGAGGGTTCTTAATGACAAAGTTCTGGGCATAACGCTCCAACGGGTCATCAAGGGATGTGACTTTCCCTTCCTCCCACATCTTGTACAACATAATGGTGGGGAAGATCTTGGAGACACTGGCAATTCTGTTAGGGAAGAAACATTTGGAGAAGTTTAGCATTAAGAAGCCCATGAATCAAGAGGAAAGAAGAGATCACCGTGATTTTACGTGTGACATCTTTGCTCATTCCAGAGGGAATGGCTAAAATACAGGTAGGAAGTTTGAATTAATATCCTTAAATCTGAATCTTTATAGACTGCAACATAACCTCTGCATGTCCCCAGCAGTGCAGTGGGCTGCTGATCTCTTTCTATTCATTTGGCATTCATAGAACGACATATATTGTAAATTACTGGTTAGTAAATACCATAAAAAATCTCAAGTAGTTTATTGGAATTTTAAGGTTAAAATCACAGAATCATTTAGGTTGGAAAAGACCTTTCAGATTGTCACCGATTGTCCCTGTGAGACAGGGGACAGCAAAGAAGGCAACATATAGACTCCATGATTTCAGAAGGCATAAAGAGCCTTTATTATTAGAAAACCACACTTTTAAAGACTGCACTGTGGACCTAAGACCTGAGTGGTCTTCAGGAAACACTTCTCACAGCATTGGTCAAAGGAATACCACCTGCTTGAAAACATCTTTCCATAAACAGCAGGTGCTGAGGATGAGACAATAAGTGTTTTAATTCTTTCTCTGAACTTTCCTAGGATAAGTAGGAGAAATTATCGATTTCTCTCTTTGACTGAGACTGAGAATATCCACATCATATCATTGAGTTGGACCATTTACCCAGCACTACCAAACTGTCCCTAATTATTGTTTTTTTGAATCCTGTGGAGCTGTCTCCTCTCTGCTCTCAAAATCTGTGCCAGCTCTTGGTCTTCAGGTTTGTGCCCTGGACATGAAGCCATTCCTATGTAAGGAACAGCATGTTTTCAGGTTCTTTAGGGTCATGGCTATTCCAATTTAAAATATTGTCAGAATTACATGAAAAAAACGATAAATAAATCCAAAGTAACTCAGTAAGCCACCAGCATATAACAATCTGGGAATTCACCTTGTCTCACAAAGCTCCAGCATAAGCCAACAGAGTTTCCTGCATGGACCTGCAGTTTGTGGTGGCACCTCTACTCCCAGGTATCAGCTCTCCATAGGTGTATTTGGCCTCTCCTGGCTCTCACACCTATTGTTGTGGTTTGTGTGGTGACAAAGGACTCTTGGGAATAATATTAGAAGGTTAAATATGATTTATTAACATGACTTTATAATTCAAAGAATTGGGCTGTTATCTGCCCAGTCTGGAGCATCGAAGCTGCTGCTTCCAGCTCTGTCCAAGGAATGCCAGAATAGCTTACACAATCAGAGATAACAACTTTTCACCTCATAGGCTGAAAGGAAGAAAAACTTCCATCTCTTATTATCAGGAGACAGGCAGAGAAACCTCTGTCCTTGAAACACGGCTCAGAGATTTGTTTATAAGATCTTGTACAGAGTAAAAAGACGCTTTCCAATAAAAAGAATTTTTCTGCAGGCCTGCATACAAAGAAACTCATAATCAGAACACAGAGCCGTGCCAGGTGTCTCACCTGTAGATGGTGTACTCATTGGGCACCCCCGAGGCAGGGTCGGAGGCGTTCCTCTTGCCGAAGTTGCCCGTCCAGAGCACGGTGTCGTTGTAGATGGCGATGGCTGACATGGCCGGCAGGCCGGAGCTGTGCATCCTCTGCCGCAGCATCTGATCCACCTGGGGAAAAGGGAAATCACCTGCTGGGGTGTGCCCAATAAACCGAGATGGCCTTCACCCAGACTTGCCCCAGACCCAGATGCTGAGCCAAGCGGCTGCTGCTGAGGGGTTTGTCCCCAGAGGAGCCATGGCCAGCTAGGTGTTGCAGGCTCTTCAGCCAGGCATGTGGGAACAAGTCCAGGCTGGTCAGGAGCCCCGGGGAAGTGGAGAGATGGAGCTGGCCCTTGCAGGGTGCTGTGAAGGAGGTGG
>VXAX01004439.1:36789-76571 GCA_013399835.1 Leptocoma aspasia
CTTTATTCCAGTTCCATGCAGTAGTTCCTCACAGCCCTCCTCCCCTTGGTGTTCCTCCGGGCTCTCCTGCTGGTTCTCCTGGTGACTCTCCTGACCATGTGGTCACCTAGCCTTTTTATCCTGGGGGAAGGGGCATCGGAGGAAGCAGGTAGCCACCAACCAGGTGAGGAGAAGGGTGGGTTCTGAGGGGAGATGGACACAGGGGGAGCCCTGTCCCTTTGGGGGCATTCTTTGAATCTTGACCAACCACAGGACACCCTTCTGGAATGTCCCAAGATAAGGGGACAATAGCCCAGACAGGTTTTGTGTATTGGCCTGTTACCTGGGTGGGGAGAGGGGGAAAGGTTTTACCACAAGGAAAAACCCGGGGGGGACAGGATTTGGGGAATAAACTTAAAAGCACATTGCTACAGTCATTAACCTCCAAAAAAAGAGTCTTACAATGCATCCAGTCTGTACCAAGCAATAGAAGGCTCAGATCATCCACCCTTGTTACTCCCAAGCACTCGAGAGGGATTCTATGAACGATGTTTTGGCAAAAAAAAGTATTTTAACTGTTTATCTGTTTCTTCTAGAATTGATTCTGTTCAATTATCCTGTGTCCTTTTTCAGTCTACATGTCCACTGTATAGAAGAATGTGGTGCTTATGCTTGTAATATTTATGATTAAAACCAAATACCAACATGTAATAATTGTAATTTCTTCTTTTTTAATTTGTATTCTACACATCTGTTGTTTGCACTGATATTTTAGGGTCAAAGACGTATGAGAAAAAGACTTTTCAGATATCCCATGACACTTCTCATGCCATGAAACATCCTGGAGCTTGGGCTCCTGTAAACCACAACCTGAGAAACAGCTCTGAGCAACTGAAGGGCTATGATTGCTCCTCCCTGTTGTGCCAGGGCTGTGCAGGGCTCTTCATTGAGCTGTACAGAACTCCTCATCAGCCTTGCACCACCCACCTCCTGCAAGCAGAATGCATCAAGCTTGCCCTTCTGGGACTTTTTCAAAGCTATGTCATCATCTTGCACACATAATTTGCATTTTCAGGCACATGTTTTGTTTTGCACACCACAGTTAAGACACAAGAAATGCACTTCCAGACCCAGCATTTGAGGGAAGAAAAGCCAAACTGAGTCATGTCCTTGGCATCTCCTCGTTGAATGGCCAGGGGAAGTTCACTGAGAGCAACAAGTGGAAAGGAAACGTCCCACTTGTGTCCAGCCCTTCTGTCAGGGTCCTTTGCCCTCCCTCCCCATGGACCAGTGGCCTGTCTGGTACATCCTCAGATGTGTACACCTGGTGCCCCAGCACCTCCTGAGAAGGGTTTGGTCTAATGGAGACCATGAAAAGGGACTTTGGACAAGGGATGGAGTGCCAGGACAAGGGGGAATTGTGGATATTCTCAGCCAGCCGGAGAAAGGAATAGAGACAAATTTAGTCTAGGTCTGAGGAAAGGAATTGTAAGCAGCTGTTATTATCTCTCTAGCACATGTTTTGAGATAGTGTCCTTGGACTGTGTTAATTCTTAATTTACCAGCGGAATCAGAAGTTTTTGCATAGGACCAATCAGGTCTTACCTTAGCGCAGCATGTTATAAAAGGCGCGAGATATTTGAATAAATTCTCTTTTGTTTTTCAGCTTCTGAGAGTGGAGTTCTGTGTCGTTTTCCTAGCTCAATAGCGACAGGGAATGGCTTCCCACTGCCAGAGGGCAGGGTTGATGGGATCCTGGGAAGAAATCCTTCCCTGTGAGGGTGGGCAGGCCCTGGCACAGGGTGCCCAGAGCAGCTGTGGCTGCCCCTGGATCCCTGGCAGTGTCCAAGGCCAGGCTGGACAGGGCTTGGAGCAGCCTGGGACAGTGGAAGGTGTCCCTGCCCATGGCAGGGGGTGGCACTGGGTGAGCTTTGAGGTCTCTTCCAACTCATGTCAGTCCAAGATTCATGTCAACAATCATGGTCCTCCTTTTCTCAGAGTCTGACCTTTAGACCTGCCTGGACCTGCAGACAGGCAGAGATTCCATAAAAGTGGATGTGAAGTGATGGGAATTGAAATTCAGTGTGGATAAAGCCATGTGTGTGCAGGGAAACTGCCCAAACCTGGTCCTGAGCTCTCAGCAACAGGACCTCAGGGCTGTGCTGGATGTTCCTATGGAAACATTTGCCCAGTGCCTTAGGGCAGAAAAAAAGGCAAATAAAATAGGAGGGATTATTATAGAAGTAACATAAAATGTAACAGAAAACATAATTTTTTTCACTGTATAAATCCCTGATTCACTTGCACGTTGAATTTTGTTTACAGTGCTGATTGCCCTCTACTTGTGAGAAGGAGACAAGTGAGCGAGCATGTGATAGGGGCTAAAAATAGGGAAAGTCCTGTCAGAGCATGACTATCCTTATGGTTCAGACAGTCAGAGCAATGCTGCAGTATTTCCTCAGAGCACGTGGAGCACGCCAGAGGTTCAGGCAGTGCTAAAATGTCAGATCCATCTCATACTGAGGATATAATGACAGTGGATCACACCCTCTTCCAGTCAGATGCAGGTCTTTTTCCCCTTCCCCTTCCTCTTTCCCTCCACTCCCTTCCCTGGGGTTATGTACAAGCATCTTTTTAATTTTTAAACAGGGGTGTGGGGAAAGCCAGCAAAGAAAGAAAATTTGGCACTGGCTGATGAATTGGAACCAGAGAGTACCTGAGCCAGGTACTCTCCAGGACATGAGGGCTGCCTAATGGTGGACCCGATGCAAAGAGCCATTATTTTTTGCTGGTGGAAGCTCACCATACCTTCTGATGGACCAGTGATGATGTTTGTCCATCCCAGCTCACCCTCTGGGCAGGAGAACTGCTCACTGACCTGCTCCCTGAAGGAGTTTGCACATCCATTTCTGGGTTTGTGTGTTCTCCCCCTCCTCAATTCCGCACCTCCTTCCCCAGGAATGTTCAGTGGCAAAATCTGCCATCACCCCTGTACCCCTGGAGAAAAGCAGCCAAGAGCCTTGTGTCCCTCTGGTCCCTCCTCCCCACAGACCTTCTCCAATGCTTCCTTCAGGATGGGGAGGGGGTGGTCCAGTGGCACCGGCTCCGGATAGCGGGGACACATCTGCACAGCTTCTGACCTCACCTCCATCACAGATGGATCTGGAAAACAGGTTAGGGTGACACAGGTGGCTTCAACAGACACATGGGCAAGCCTGAACCTCACCCAGCAGCCACCACAAGCTTTCTTGCTTGCATTGGCCTACGGGATGCTTTTGTATAGGGGAGGGACAATGCTGAATTATTTCTGTCTGAGTAAAACAGGGCTGGCAGGGGCACTGTGCCCTGTTATCGCTTATTCCAACATGGGATGGACACAGGATGCACTTCAACCCACTCTGCAACCTGGGAGAGTAAAGAACTGGGGCTGCAGAAGACTCTGGGGTGCCTGGCAGTGGGTTTAGCCCCCTGGAAGGGCCTGCCCATGTCTAAAGGAAAGTCTGAGCTGGGGTTCAGGAGAACAGTGACAAAGAGTCTTTCCTGTATCATAACCTCAGAAATGGGGCCAGGAGCGACCTGTGAGGGCCACCTGAAATCCAGGACTAACAACACTTGGTAGGCCTCACACCTGCTCCATTAGTTGTCTCTTGAATCAGCTGCATCCCCCATATCCCACAAACAGCTTAAATTTTTGTGACCAGCAAAGATCTTTAAACTCTGAGAGAGATGGAAGCTCCCTTACTTGGAGGCACTATTTTTCCAGCTGATCCCGAGGTGTTCACAAATACAGCTACCCTGCTCTGTCAGCTGGGGACAAAATGCCATCTTCTTGCTTACCAGGTGAGCATGAAGCATCAGAAACAGGAATGAGGAGAGAAATGGTACTGGGAAATCTTGGAGATGGACAGGAATGGATACACACAGCCTAGAGGCAGCCTGGTACTCTGAGTTAAAAATGTGTGGTTTGAAACCTTTTCAGACCTTGGTCTCTGAAGTACTTCTAGCACCTTCATCATGGACTTTATGCCACCTTTCAGCTACTTAAAACTCTGATCCATTGACACTGTGCATATTTAATCCTTGTGCATGCAGTGCCTTGAGTGGATCGGCTGAGCTCCTATAATCAACCATGGAGGCAATGGAGCTGCTCCATGGGCTGGAGCCCCTCTGGAGCCAGGCTGGGAGAGCTGGGAGCGTTCTCCTGGAGAAGAGAAGGATCCAGGGAGACCTTAGAGTCCCTCCCAGGGCCTAAAGGGGCTGCAGGAGAGCTAGAGAGAGATTTGGGACAAGAGATGGAGTGACAAGGACAAGGGGGAATGGCTTCCCACTGCCAGAGGGCAGGCTCAGGTGGGATATTGGGAAGGGATTCTTGGCTGTGGGGGGTGGTGCTGAGGTACCCAAAGAAGCTGTGGCAGCCCCATCCTTGGCAGTGTCCAAGGCCAGGTTGGACAGGGCTTGGAGCAACCTGGGATAGTGGAAGGTGTCCGTACCCACAGCAGGGGGTGGAACAGAATGGGCTTTAAAATCTGTCCAGCACAAACCATTCTATGATTCTGAGATTCCATGAATTCTAGTGTGAACGAGGGGGCTTAAGCCAGGGCAAAGGTTTGGGGCATAGGAAAGAGAGCAAACCCTGAATCTGAAGAAGATGGTAAAGGTATTAAAAAACCCTGTTTCTAGACTGGAGTAATTAGCTGGAGTAACAACAGGGGAAAAAAAAAGATAAAGAATCTAAAATAAAATGCCTCCTTAGCAGTTATCCAAATCTAGGCCAGGAGTGATGGAGCTTCTTTGTGATGGAGCTTCTTTGGACACCAGCAGAGTGACGTGGTGCCTCTATCAACCCAGCTCTCACCTCGCCTGTGGCCTTGCTTTATTGCTCTCTGTGGAAACCTGTGTTTGGGGAAGTGCTCTTTGGGGAGAAATGGGAAGAAAGCTTTTATCAGTCTTCCAAACCCCTGTGCCGCACCCTGACCAAGGTTCAAACCCCCTACTCACTGGGCTCCACCTTGGGAAGGCTGTACTGCCACAGGAAGCAGCCAGTCATGGCCACGGACAGCAGGAAGAGGAAGACAACCAAGAGATGGATCCACTTCACCTCCATGGCAGCGAGCTTGAGGAAGCTCCGGCTGCAGGGCGCCTGCTGGGAATGGAAAAGGAACGGGCTGTGAGAGAGAGAAGCACCTGTGTGCTGGCTGGGAGAGAGGCCCTGTGCAGGAGAATAAAACTGCTGCAGGGACAAGACTCACCTGGGCTGGTGGAGGCGTCCCTGCCCGTGGTAGGGGGTGGAATGGAACGAGCTTTAAGGTCTCTTCAACCCCAGCTGTTCTGGGATTCTGGGATAATTTCAGTACCATTGCTGCACCAGGGCAGGGCAGACCAGCCCATGTTGGGGTAACTGGAACCAGAAATTACTTCCTGGCTTTCAGTGAGCTCTCTGAGCCATTAACTCTCCTCCCCTCATCGGTTCTTGTGGAACACCAACCACTCCTTTTGCCTTCTCCCCTCCCTGCAGGTGAAGCTCATCATCCCAGCCTGGTTGGATTCTCAGTTACAGCTCTCACTTCCTCCCTTCTCAATCACCATGACTTATTCCTGGATATCTTTCCAGCCCCTTTTTCCAGAGTCCAGCATCTGTTCATGGCAGAAACCAGCCAGACCACCTGAGCAGATCCAGCTTTTCTAGATGAATGATGGAATTTTTCACTCTGTGCTGCCCTTACCCTTCTCTGTTGTGCCTGTAAATCCCATTCTATCACGTACCATCTGTAAGCTTGGCATTTACAGATGCCATGTTTTGGAAAACTGCCTGATATTTGAGTCTGTGCAGCTCTCACAACACTGGAGACCATCCAGGTTGGTGAGAGAACCAGATCAATGTTGAAGAAAAACAAGGAACAGATGACAAATGAGGAGGTGCCTGAGCCTGAGCTGTGCTCCTTCACTGCCTGCAGGAGGTCAGGAGGTTGCTTTTGAAAGTTTGGCAATTAATGTTATAAAACATATGGCCTGCCATTTGCATCCAATATGCTCCACATTCCTGTGCTGTTTCAGGTTGTCTGGACTTACTTGTAGGATAGACAGACTGAAATATTCCCTTTAGATTTCCACATAGCCTTTTTTCCCTCTGTTTCTGAGATACAGGATAGTTCATGCTTCTGTGAATCAACTGACAGGGAATCTGCAGAGCCTCTTTCAGACTCCCACATGATTCTGTGGCTCCAGCTGGGTTTTCCAGCCTTCACTGGAACTCAGAGTTGCAGTTCCACTTTCTGCATAATAATAGAAATCTATCATAATATATTTTTTTCCTGAAGGCCTTCAGCCTTGTCAGGCATTCCTATAGGAATTTCTGAAAGCAGCTTATGCCAGTTTCTTCCATAACATAATTAAAAGTCAAGGATGGCTTAAGACTGTGCAGATGCCTGCAGACCCACTCCCACCTGAGCCTGCCTGAGCGCTCCAGGTCCATTTTCCAGCCTGTGACTTGTTTCTAAGTAGGGGAATTCCATCCTGACAGCAATCCCATTTTTGTTTGGGTGCACCAACCTCCTTCAGGGCCTTAGCAGGCAGGAGATTCCATCACTCATGGAAAAGCCTGTGCTGAGATCTCTTTAATCCCCTCACACTGGCAGGGCTCAGTGTGTGTTTAGGGATGTCACCCGGAGCTGTTTTCCTGCACCAAGGAATGGGACAGGACCCTCTGCCCTGGAGTGGTCATGGGGTGACCTTCTTGGATTTAGTCCCATCTTAATAACATTGACTCCTCCACCAGTTTTCAGTTCCTCTGACCATTTTGCTGCTTCTTTCCTTGCTTCACTGAGAATCCCTGCTTCCTGAGTCTCAAAGAACAAGGTGAGAAGACTTTTTTTTGGTGTATTCCTCATCTCATGGACTCCAGACTCCCTGGGCCACTAACTGAGGACACAAAGATACTGATTTTGAGCTCATCTCTTAGTCCAAACCCATCCTTCAGCCCGAACTCCCCTTTACTTCATGGGGATCGTGAGTGCTCTGAAAGGCTTTTTTTTCTTCTCTGCCATGTGATCCAGTAGGAATGCAAAGAAACCCTGGCAATACCATGGACTAGAGAGATGGATCTCTCTTTATTGATGGGATACCAGATACCCAAAGGTGTGAGAAATATTCACCCACCCGAGGAGATGCTCTACCCTCCAAACTACCTTTCAGGGAAAATACCACTTTTCCCCTGCCCCTGGGAGACGGTCAGGCAGGCAGATGGATAGATCCCTATAAACACTCATCACAATTCCCACTCCAGGACCTGTCTGATCTCACCTTCCTCTGGCTTCCCCCTGACTCTGTGTCTCTGTGGCTGTCACTGCTCACAGCACAGACACAGCAAGGCAGGGGGAGGGGGACACTGAGCACTTAAACACATGCAAATGTATGCAAACACTTGCAGGAATGAGTGCACACAGCCTCCCATGGGGACAGCTTAGCAGCAGGATACATTTTCCCCCCCTGAGCTTTGGAAAATTAGGATGGGGAGAAAAAATAGGGATTCCCAATGGACCACCCAGGTCACTGTCCTGCCCCACCAGGATTGCTTGGTCAAGGCACACCTCAGCAGGGATTAGGGAGAGCCAGAAAGACCCCCAGCCCCTCACCTACCACCTCCAGGAGCAGCTGTCAGTCCCAAAGGCTGTTGTCCCTCATCCAGGTGTGTGGGCACTTCAACAACGCCATCCTGGCCAGCCTCAGCCCCGGGCAGGGGGGAGCAGGAGCCCTCAGCATCTCCCAAGGCAGCTCTGTCACGGGCATGTGCTGCTCTGGCACTGGCCAGGTTTATCTTCCCAGGAGTCCTGCTCTGGGTTTCCCTGTTCATTTGGCCCATCCAGGCCCTCCAGAAAGTGCTGCTGATCTCCCCTGGGAAAGGAGCTTAAGTGACAGGGACAGCATGGCGTTTGCACAGGAAAGTGCCTGAGAGATTGGATGTTAATTCTTCCTAATGCTTCTGTGCCATGTGTGTGAATCACAGCTGAAACCAGGAGGGCTTCACCATCTATTTATAGCAGCTTCATCTCCTCCTGACATCTGAACAGGAGGCGATTAAGCAGAAGAGGGCCAGTCCCTGAGTGCCTGCAGCCAGCCTGGGGAGCTGCTCGAGGGGAGGGGATGTGGAGAGTTAAGCTGGGAGCTCAGGCACTCTCTGGGCTTAATCCTGAACAGCCTCCTGGAGTTTCCCCACAGTGACAGACAAGGGAGTCATCCCAGCTCCAAGGCTCACAGGACAGAGATGGAGCTGGGATTTCTTCCACATTATCTGCCAGGCACTCTGAAGGATAGTGGGAGGTGCATGAGGGTGTCCTTACCCGCAGCTGTATCCCCTCCATGGCTGCTCAGGAGGCTCTTCTCATGCCCTGTGCTGCTGGTCCACACAAATAAAGGGCTTAGAAACCCCTGTGATGGAGAGAATGGAGTTGGTGCAGGAAAAAAGCAATCAGAGCAAAGAGGTAACAAAGCCCCGAGTAACAAAGCCCAGCTCAGGTAGGCAAAGGTGCAGGGACAGACTGGCTTTGGATAGGGACATGGGGGTTAGAATGAGGTGGTCTTTAAGGTCCCTTCCAACCCAAACCATTCTATGAGATAAACCACAGTAACCACAAAAGTCCTCAGCTGCACCTTCCCTCTCTCTGCCTCTGGTGTGGCAGCATCTTGTGTTTACCCCCAAGCTCTGGGACTTCCCATTTCCCTTGACCATCCTCCCCTCACCTCCACACACGAGAAACTGAAGCTTTGAGACCTTCAGGGCTGACACATTTTCACTGTGGCTCCTCCACAGGGTCCTTCCAGCCCCCTGCAAGGCTGCTTTGCCTTGTTCCCTCTAGGCAGCCAACAACACCCCCTTACCCTTGGGAATCACACCCACAGCCAAGGGACTGCATGACAGGATTGGAAGTGCCAGCATAATAGCACCACCACCACCTTTCCCACAAAATCTGCCATAAAATCTCCCTCATCCATCTACCTGGCAGCAGCAATTCAATCCCCAGCCCCCCAAGAAGAGCTCTTACCAGCCTTGCTGCTACCTCCGGCTTCCAGCTGAGGAATTTGGGGCTGTTCTGCAGCTGCAGATGTTAAGAGCATCTGAAGCACTAATCCAGCTGCCAGCCTCTCTGAGTACAGATTAATGGGCCATGCCTCACCCCTCCACAAGCAGCACAGCATCTGTCCAGCGATGCAGCCAGAGGGAGGATTGCTGGTGATTTCCAGCAGTACTGCAGAGTGGGAAATGGGGAGCTGTGGTGTGGGTATCCATAATATGCTGACAGCTGGAAATGTTGATAATAAACTTGCATTATATTATTTATAAAGTACATAATAGATGGTCTCCAAAGAGGAGGGTGTGGTTATGCACCCAGTCATGTTCCACATCCAGGGGGATCATGCACCTCACAGGACCTGGCCTCCTATTCCTTCTTCAGATTTTCATAGGGCATTTTCCCCATTACCATCCCTTCATTCCAGTATCTCCAATAGCAGCCCAGAATCTGACAATGCCCAAAATATCTAGTGGAGCCTGTATAGCCACGTGCCTCTGCCCCAGACCTGTGCCCAAATTTTGGTAAGTGGGGCTGCCGATGACATTCTTGCTAATTAGAGTAGATCAGGCTCCTCATGGTTTTGTCGTTCCCCTTTCTGGGAACTCTGATTTCCTTCTGTCCCTGCTACCAGCATGCCTCATGCCCAGTTATCCCACTCATACCAACAATCCCTTTGTCCTCAGAACCCAGTCAACGCCTCAGAAGTGTGAGTCTGTGCTGTCAAAGGTCCCTCGTGGTGGCCACTGCTCTGCTGGGGCTCCACCTCTGGTTATAAATGGCCAGTCTCCCCCATATGAAATATCTGCTTGCTTTTTTGAGAGACCTGCTGTGCCAGAGATTCTTTTCCCAGTTTTGTAGTACCTCCATTAAAGGCACCCCTTTCTCAGTGCTGGGTCTACTTTCCCATCATTTTCAGGAACTAAGAGGGATTTAAATCCTATTCTGTGTGTGCCTTGTGCTGACCAGGCTGTGCCTGGGGAAGCAGCAGGAGAGGGGTTCAACCCCCTCCAGCCCACAGTACAGAGAAACTCACTCCAGTATTTTCACCAAATCTACTGATGGAATTTTATCACTCATCCTTCAGTGCCTTGGTCCTGGTTCTGACCAGCACAGTGTTAAGTTTTGCAGCAGCTTGGAAGGGGCATGACCAGGACCTGAACGTTGTTCTGTACCACCTCGTGGAATTGCTGGGAGCAGGGAAAGGGACTCTGCTGGGAGAAGGGGGAAAGGGGTCCCTTTCAGTTGAGGAAGTGGTTGGGTATTGTCTATTATTGTGTGTTTTTTTCCCAAGTGAATAGTTTCTTACACCCTTTGTCTTTAGCATTGTTGCTGTTTCCAGTAAATTGTCCTTATCTCAACCTGCCATCTTTATCTTTCATGCCTCCAATTGTCCTCTTCAGCCATCCACAAGTGGAGGGTGAGAGGGAAGCCAGGGGCAGCATGGGAGCACTAAATCAGAGAATTCCATTCCTAAACTGCCACAGCCTCCCACACCAAAGGTCCCAGGGGAACTCACACATTGCTGGTAATAGATCTTTGGAGATGAAAGGATCCAAGATTGTGGTCTTGGGTCCCACCTGAGATTTCAAACTGTTAAAAAAGTTTCTTTGCCTTGGCTTCCCGCAGCAGAGTCTCAGACATCCTATTCCAGAAAAAAAACCAAAAAGAAATATTTGAGTGCTACAGCAACAGGAACAGCTTGAGCTGGGTGTCTTTGCAGAGGGACCCTGAAAAAAGAGATCCCTGGGCTTTTCTACCCTTGCAGTTTGTGCACATGCTCTTCATGCCTCCAGTGGTGGTTTTTGGTCTGGGGTTTTCTAACACCTTATCGGACTCTCTCTGTCTCCATGAACACAGGCCATTGACTTCACTTACCTTGTGGAGTTGCAGCTTCCACTGATGGCTGGAGCCTCCTCATCTCCTGCTCTGTGTAGTAAATGAGTATTGAATGGCTGACTCTCACAATTAGAGAGTAAATACTATGTAAGAGAAGTTTTATAGATATGTTTCCTTTCCCTTTCCTTTTGTTCCTGTGAGATAGCTGGGAAGCTGGGGAAGCTGGGGCATTAGGGAGGGTTGACTCGTTACTATGGCAACACCTGACCTCCAATCCAGATGTCAGGAAGTGATCTCCACCACTGGACAGGGATGAAGGAGTCGATGGACAGAACTTGGGGAGGAGAAAAAGGGTTAAAAAGGTGGAACATCCATTTTGAGGTCGAGCACACGCTCCCAGTACTGTGTTTCATTGTCTTTATTCAGTCTTCTGTTGTAATTTTTGATAAGGTTTTTAATAAACCTTTTTAAAATTTAAAAAATGAGGTTCCTTTCTCACACTCTGTGCTTGCTGAGCACTCGCTGAGCCAGCAGAGCTTGGGAGCCCAAACCCTTCCTGACTTAGGGAAAGCACTGCCCAGCAGCAGCTCAAACATCAGTGTGTTATCAGCATTATTCTCCTGCTGCATTCAAGACACAGCTCTGTACCAGCTACAAGGAAAATTACTGGGAAAATAAACTCCATTCCAGCCAAAAGCACATCTGGGTAAGAGTTCAGAACTTGTGACTTGAGGCTTCTGCAAATCCAGCTGCTCAGACTAAGAAAGGAAAGCTAAGCAAGCAGCTAAACCACACAGTGTTATAACTCTAAGTTATTGTTGTGGTTTGTGCATTGACAAAGGACTCAGTAATAATATCAGAAGGCTAAATATGACTTATTAACATGACTCCATAATTCAAAGGATTTGGGCTGTTATCTGCCCAGCCTGGAGCATCAGAAGCTCCTGCTTCAAGCTCTGTCCAAGGAATGCCAGAATAGCTTACACAATCAGAGATAACAACTTTTCACCTCATAGGCTGAAGGAAAGAAAATTCCCATCTCCTATATCAGGAGACAGGCAGAGAAATCATCTGTGTCCTTGAACACAGCTCAGAGATTTGTTTATAGAAACTTGTACAGAGTAAAAAGACAGTAGAAAGATGCTTTCCCATGGGAAGAATTTTCTGCAGGCCTTCATGCAGGGAAACTTATAATATGTTCATGCAACACTAAGTGATCTATTCTGGTTTAAAACTTACTTATTAAGCCAAACAACTGATATTTCTCAACTCATCCTTTGCGGGGTCTGAGAGTGGCCTCCCCTGAATGGTTTGCCACTGGGTCCCAGCTTACAGAAACCTCAGAAGGGGTGTAAGAAGATGTTGTGGTTTCCAGGGTAGCCTCTCCTTCCTGCCCCCAGGACATCCCTGTGACCCAGGGAGCCACAGCCAAGAGGGAACATCAGACAGGCACTGCAGCCAAAGGATTTTGTGTTTCATAACACCAAAGGGCTGCAAAGGTCAATCCATGGAATAGCTCTGATCACGAGTCAGTGGGATAGGGAATGACCCAAACAAACAGCCGGCTGGGGGCTGTTTGGGCTTCTCCCCCCATTCAGCTGTAGATCAACACAAAGATCTGCCCAGGTCCCACTCTGGCTGCATCTGTCTCCACTGCCAGCAAAGGAACACTGCCATTACCAGGTGTGTACACAGGCTGTCCTGGAGCAGAGAGCCAGAATGCCCATCAGGCTCTCTCCAGCTGAATTATTTTTCTATCCCTGCCCAGAAGCAACCATTGGCACTAAGGAGACAAATGCAGAGACTTTGGAAATCAGCAGTGTGGGAAATTCCCCCCACACAGAGCCCCTTCCCTCCTGCAGCACCTTCTGGGCCCCCCACACCTCTCCTGCTTCCACTTCTCCTCCTTCTTCTGGAGTTCCTCTCCCATCCCATTTCCCTAGCTGAATTTGGGGATGCAGCTTGCCATCCCACATGGGCTTTCCCAGGAAGGATTTGTGGGGCCAAGGCAGGGTGCAGTGTGGGGGGGTCCCAGTCAGCAGGGGGGGTCCCAGTCAGCAGAGGGGATCCCAGTCAGCAGAGGCGGGGTCCCAGTCAGGAGAGAGGGGGTCCCAGTCAGCAGGGGGGGTCCCAGTCAGGAGAGGGGGGGTCCCAGTCAGGAGAGGCGGGGTCCCAGTCAGCAGAGGGGATCCCAGTCAGCAGAGGCGGGGTCCCAGTCAGGAGAGAGGGGGTCCCAGTCAGCAGAGGGGGGGTCCCAGTCAGGAGAGGGGGGGTCCCAGTCAGNTTCCCCCTCTCCCCACCCAGGTAACAGGCCAATACACAAAACCTGTCTGGGCTATTGTCCCCTTATCTTGGGACATTCCAGAAGGGTGTCCTGTGATTGGTCAAGATTCAAAGAATGCCCCCAAAGGGACAGGGCTCCCCCTGTGTCCATCTCCCCTCAGAACCCACCCTTCTCCTCACCTGGTTGGTGGCTACCTGCTTCCTCCGATGCCCCTTCCCCCAGGATAAAAGGGAGGTGACCACATGGTCACAAGGGAGAGCCAGCGATATAGCCAGCAGGAACATCAGGGGGAGAAGCTGCTACTGCATGGAACTGGAATAAAGGCAGAAAAACCTCTCTCCTGGACTGGCTCCTTCTTCACCACAGTCTAGAGGTCTCAACTGAGGTGACCTGAGGTGCGGACCCCCTGCAAGGGCCAGCTCCATCTCTCCACTTCCCCGGGGCTCCTGACCAGCCTGGACTTGTTCCCACATGCCTGGCTGAAGAGCCTGCAACACCTAGCTGGCCATGGCTCCTCTGGGGACAAACCCCTCAGCAGCAGCCGCTTGGCTCAGCATCTGGGTCTGGGGCAAGTCTGGGTGAAGGCCATCTCAGATTATTGGGGAGACCCCAATAGGAGGAGGGAAAGAGCAAAGTGAGAAGCCAAAGAGGAGCAACAGGAGGGTCTCCATGGGGCTGTAGATTTTCCCTGCAGCCCAAGGAGGTCTCAGATCAGGCCTCAGTTCCCTGCACCTGTGGATGGGACCATGCCTGCTCACACAGCATCCCATGGGGAGCCACTCCAGGGCAAATGGATATTCCTGATGAAAACCCAGCCCATGAGGGACCACACTGCAGGAGATTTTCCTGAAGGGCTGCAGCCTGGGGGGTTCCCATGCTGGAGCACAGGAAAGGCGAGGAGGAAAGAGCAAGAGGAAGAAACCCCTTTGTGCTGACCTTGACCTGCTGCCCTCAATGTCCCTTGCACCACTTTTTTTTGCAGGGGGCTGATTAGGGGAGTTTGGAGTGAAGAAGCAAAACTGAATCTGAGAAAGGACTGAGGAGTGAGGAAGAAACATGTTGGTTTGATGTTTGTATTTTTGTTTCCCACTACGCAAATTTTAAGGCAATAAATTAAATTACTTTTCCCAAAATGGTGTCTGTTTTAACCTGTGACAGTAGTTGGTGACTTCCCCATCTTATCCTAGCCCATGAGTTTTCTTGCTGTTTTTTCTCCAATTTTTTTGAGAAGTCAGCAGCTGGCTGGTAGTTCTGCTCATCCAAGGTTCTCTCATCACCACAACCACAGCAGGGGGTTGAAATGAGACGATCTTTAAGGTCCTTTCTACCCCAAACCATTCTGAGAGTCTATGATTCCACAATCACATAAGGAAAAGCTCTCCCCTATGGCTTTCCCCCAGTACTGTTCTTTAACCTCTCTGCCTTGAAGGGTATTCCTGCCATTTTCCTGCCAAAAGATGCACCTACAGGTCTTCAGGAAGGCCCCAGCTGCTGCCCAGCCCCTGGTGCACAGCAGGTCCCCCCACAGGGAACATGGCAAGGTGTGGTTTTGCTGGCTAGAGTGAGCTGATGGGGATATTTTGTGGTCAGTTTTTTTTACTGGCATAAAATAAACCCCCTCAAACAAAACAGTCTGAGCACATGAATCAGGCCCAGATGCTTGAGCAGTTAAAGAAGGAATTAGAAAATGAACAAGGGAGGCTCTCAGCAGTCCAGGCACTGTCTGATGCCAGGAGGGCAGTGGCATGTCCCAGAGACAGGGGCTCAGCTGCACTGTCCCCTCCTCCCGGGGCTGTCAGCCTCTCACAGGGACACAGCAGGGCTGCTGGGGGGAGGCAATTGCCAGCTCTAATTGCCCTTCTCTCCTCCTGCCCTTTGAACCAGGGGGGGACTGAGGGGGGTTCTCCCCCTCCCACAGCCCCACATTGCAGAGCCCAGCCAGGACTTTGTTGTCCCACTGGGTGTCCTTTGTGTCCTACCAGGCACCATTGTCAGCCTTTGTGTCCCGTTACCAGCTGGTTCATTTTATTGATGGTTTTGTGTAGTTGAAGTGAGCTTTCAAAGTCAAAAGATGGAGCAGAGTTCCAGAGGGGCTCCAGCTGCACCTTCTTGTATCCAGGATTAGTGGCAATGGCGTGGCTCAGATGGCAGTGGAGGGGGTGGCCAGCAGTGCCATTTGCTGTCATTGCCCAGCTCAGGGAATCAGGAAGCAAGAGTCAGAAGCCTGAGAGGAAATATTCCATATTGGAGGCAGCCAGGACATGTTTTCAAAGCTTTCTTCAAAGTAAGTAATACAGAGGCACAATGGCTTTACTCTTTTTTTTTTTCATATGTCATGATCCCAAGACCTGAGGATTTGAGTTTTTTTGAAAACAGATTTGTGATTAAATCAAACAAAACAGGGAACACTGCTCCCTGCTAAGGATTGGATATGCCTCATTTCCATGAGGATTTGCCAAGGCCCTGGAGTACCAATGGCCTGGGCCAGCCTCACCTGGAGTCTCCCCCTCCCTGCCCTGCCTGTTGGCCCCAAGGGGCATTTTAGCTCCAAACCTGAGCCTTTGGTCCTTGCCTGGGCTTTGCTGTAACTCTGCTGGTCCCCAGTGCAGCCCTGCCCATTCCTTGGCTGTGGATTCCACTGATCCTGACCCTGGTGTGGGAATTGGTGCTGGATCTGCCCCACCATCCCCAGCCCCCCTGGTGGAGGAGACTCTGGATTGCCCCTCCCCACGAGGCTGGTGCTGCTCTGCTCCCTGTTACAGGAACATATTATAAGTTTCTCTGTGTGCAAGCCTGCAGAAAAATCTTCCCATGGGAAAGCGTCTTTTACTGTCTTTTTACTCTGTATAAGTTTCTGTAAACAAAATCGCTGGTTTGTGTTTCAAGGACGTTTTGGATTCTTCTGCTTGTCTCCTGATAGTGAGAGAAGGAGGTGAAGGACTGTTATCTCTCTGATATTGTAAGCATTCTGACATTCTTGTACAGAGCAATGAAGAAGAAGCATCTGAGCTCTGTACCTGGGCATATTATGGCCCAAATCCTTGAACTATGGGTCATTTTAATAAATCATATTTGGCCTTCTGAAATGATTGTCAAGAGTCCTTTGTCAATGAACGAACCACGGCAATAGCTCCCCTCGCTCAGGTACCACAGGGCTGCTGGAATCCCTGACTCTCTGGCCACAGCATCATCCCTGGTTCCCAGCTCGTGCTCCCTCAGGAAGCACGGAGCCCTCTGGCTCCTTGACAAGAATAAACTCCTTTCTATACACTTCATTTATTTAATGCATTTACAGGAAACACATAGTTTTATCTTTCTCAACTTGCCCACATGTTGAGACAAAAATTCTCCCTGCTCCTGGACCTGCACCCAGGGGGCACAGGGACCTGTCCTAGATGCCACAACCTCCCTAATTATCTGCAGGTCGCACTAACACGCAACACGAGTCGCAGAGACGCAGCAGAGCCACACCAAGACAAGGCAAGGAAGAAGCAAACTTCATTTTGGTTTTTGCATTATATAGAGCTTTGAGAACGACCATCGATTGGAAGGTGAAGTTACATCTTCTCCAACCACAGTGGTCAATGACAAAGTCTATTAAACCTTTCTCCTCTGAGGAGAAAGAATGAAAAACAAGAAGACAGTTAGAAAAACATGTGCATGTTTATAAAAAGCAGTGTGAGAAACTCCATCACAAGAATGAAAACATCAGAAGACTGAAAAATGAGAGCGACATTTCACACACAGGAGAGAGTTCAGTCTTTGCACCACTGAAAAACTCCAGGCATCTCTGGGCACTGAGAGCACGGAGATGCTCTGAGGGCTGGAGCCCCTCTGGAGCCAGGCTGGGAGGGGAGCTGGGGGTGCTCACCTGGAGCAGGCTTCAGGGAGCCCTTAGAGCCCCTTCAGTGCCTGAAGTGGCTCCAAGAAGCTGGAGAAGGATTTGGGACAAGGACCTGGAATGCCAGGGCAAAAGGGAATGGCTTCCCACTGCCAGAGGGTAGGGTTAGATGGGATGCTGAGAAGGCATTCCTGGCTGTGAGGGTGAGCAGGCCCTGGCACAGGGTGCCCAGAGCAGCTGGAGCTGCCCCTGGATCCCTGGGAATGTCCAAGGCCAGGCTGGACGGGGCTTGGAGCACCCTGGGACAGTGGAAGGTGTCCCTGCCTGTGGCAGGGGTGGCACTGGCTGAGCTTTAAGGTCCCTTCCAACCCAAACCAGTCTGGAATTCTGTGATTCTGTGATCCATGTCTGCAGCAAATCCCCGGTGCTGGCTCCAGCAGGGGCTTCCCTCAGCCTGTGCAGCCCCTGCCCCACGCCGGGGCTGTCACAGCTGGACCCAGCCTTGGCTCCCTTCCCTCTTTCATAGCTTCTCTGAAGCCTGCAGGGAGCTGGGTTTTCACTGAGCCATTTCAAAGCTCTCTCATTAACTGCTTGCCAGCAGCCAGCTCTCTGATAATGGGGATCGCCTCTGGAAATTGCAGCCCCATAGCAACAAGGAGTTTAATGGCTATTATTCCTAAACGAAGGACACAGGTCTGGTAATCCACCTTGTGCCTCCAGCAAAGGCCCTTGGAAATTATGATTTCCCATTGCAAGCAATGCAGGAAAACACACACAATCACAAAAGTGTTAAAATGGCATGGCCTGGCCTGGCAGAGTAGTTTTTAATGATTCAGAATACTGGAGTTTTAAAATATTTTTAAAATTCTTTTTCATGGAGTCACATGAACATACAGGAAACCTTTATGTGTTTTAAAACTTGAAAGGTATTAATCTTCCTCACAAGAAAAAAAGAGAAACCAGTTTTCAAGGACAGAACTCGCTCCACATGTCTGCAACAGAGACTTTTGGCACCCTGTGCTTGTGCTTGTCCATTTTCAAGCTAAAGAAGTTTTCCTGTGTGTCCCATTGTACAGTAATACAGAACCCCCAAATCCTGGACTGGTTTGGGTTGGAAGGGATTTTAAGCTCATTTCATCTTCCCCTGCCATGGGCAGGGACACCTTCCACTGTCCCAGGCTGCTCCAAGCCCCATCCACCCTGACCTTGGACATTTCCAGGGATCCAGGGGCAGCCACAGCTGCTCTGGGCAGCCTTAGTCCATTGTCTCTGTCCCTTCTCTGCACACCCAAATCTGGCTCCATCCTCTCCCCAGCCCTTTCAGGCAGTGGAAGGTGTGGTGAGTTCTCCCCTCATGCGTGCAGCTCTCCAGCTCCATCCATCCCAGGGATCTTCCCCTGGATCCATCAGGAAGTCCTGGTGCAGCTCCACTCAGCCCTGTCCCCGTGATCTTTGTACCACTGGCTCTCACCATTTCCTTCTCCACCAATTTAATAAAATACACAACTTGCCACCACAAAGGCTTTTTTATGCAGTTTTGCCAAGATTAAGGAGGGCAGAGCCAGGTGGGAGTTGGACTCTTCTGTCAGGTAACAAGTGGCAGGAATAGAGGAAATGGCCTCAAGCTGTGCCACTGGAGCTTTAGGTCGGACAGTGGGTAAAATTCCTTATGGAAAGGTCTGGCACAGGCTGCCCAGGGCAATGCTGGAGTCACCCTCCCTGCAATTGTTCTAAACCATGGGAATGTGGCATTTGGGGATGTGGTTTAGGAGCAGACCTGGCAGTGCTGGGTTGATGTTTGAGCATGGAGGTCTTAGAGAGCTTTCCCAACCTTAATGATTGGAATTATTAATTAGTTAATTAATTAAGGCTATGATTTAATGGACCCAGCAGCTCCATCACCCCTGGCTAGCAGTGGATTTCTTGGAGCTTTTTTGTGCATGATCAGGCTGAGCTTGGTAAGACTCCTACTATCTCCAGCCAGGACGAGTTAACACTGGAAGTAGTCCCAGATGTCCCTGTGACAGGTGGTGGCATCACCCTGCACATGCCCAGTATCACCCACCCTGTTACTCCTTTTTCCTGCCTCCCCCACCCTGTCTCCAGTGGGGGACACATCAGAATAGTCTGGAGCTATGGAGTGGCCTGGGAAAAGGGGAATATCAGTTTGCTGCGTTGGAGAGAAAATGGTTAGAGAGGCTTCAGGGTGGGAGGAGATGGGAGCCTGAGGAGAAGGTGTGCATGGGTAAGAGAAGCCCTGGAGAGGGCTGGGGGCAACCAGCAGAGAAGATACTGGTGGATTAATGCCTGGCCAGGACTGGCTTAGGGCCTTGAAGGTTTTAGGAGTGTTTCCCCCTGCAGCTGCCTTTTGGAGCCCCTGGGATTGCATCCACTGCTTTTTTCTGTGCCAGTGGGGCTGCAAGAGCTTCCTGATATTTTTTTATTGAAGCATTTTATTTCTCCCATATTCACCAAGGGACTCCAAGAGCTGGAAAAGACTGAATATTGTAAGAGATATAATAACCTTCTAATATTATTGTACATCCTCTATAGAGTGGACAGAAGGCTTAAACTCTGTTTCTCCTTGAAGAGTCAGCAGCCAGGCAATCCCTGCTGGGGACCAGCGTGACCCCAGGGAGGGGGTTCAGCACAGCTGTGCTTTTTTTACCAGAGCTGTATCCTCTGGCATACCCAGGGTGCTGGGGCTGGTGTCTGGGTGCCTCCAGCCCGACCTCCAAACCAAGGAGACACCAGCATGCAGCTCACTGCTGCAGTCTTTGCAGTGACTTGGTTGTGCAAACCGAATCACTGCAAGAAAGATGATTTAATTTCAAGTCTTAAAAAGTTTGGAAAGCTGCAGCTCCAGTGGCAATGAGTACAGGGAAGCTTCCTCTTCCTCAGCCCACAGCAGGATGGGGGATTTGGGCAGCAGCAGAGGAAGGAGGCACAGGGCTCCCTGTTGCAAGAACATATTACAAGTTTCTCTGCGTGCAAGCTTGCAGAAAAATCTTCCCATGGGAAAGCATTCTTTTTACTGTCTTTTACTCTGTATAAGTTTCTGTAAACAAAATCTCTGATCTGTGTTTCAAGGACATTTAGATTTTTCTGCCTGTCTCCTAATAATAGGAGAAGGAGGTTTTCTTCCTTTCAGCCTATGAGGTGAAAAGTTGTTATCTCTGATTGTGTAAGCTATTCTGGCATTCCTTAGACAGAGCTCGAGACAAGAGCTTGGGATGCTCCCGACTGGGCAGATAATAGCCCAAATCCTTTGAATTATAGAGTCATGTTAATAAATCATATTTAGCCTTCTGATATTATTATCAAGAGTCCTTTGTCAGTGCACAGACCACAGCAATAGCTCCCCAAAGCCTGGATGCACAGGATGGGCTCTGTGCTGGGTTGTGAGCCCTGGGCCAGGGCTCAGCTGGGTTTGTGCATCCCCTTCCCTCCCTGGGCTCCTCTGGCACCTCAGCACAGAGCCTACCCAGGAGCACAGCAGCACCAGCTGCCTGCTCACACTGCGCACACTGAGAGGATGCTGTGGGTGCCCTGTGCCCCCAGAGAGGTGGCCCCAGGACGTGTCACCAGCAGCATGACCCAGCTGCCACGGGCTGAGGCAGCAGTGACCTGCTCTGCCCTGCTCCGGGTACTTTAAATAGGTCAGCAGCAGGTGACTGGATGAAATTACCCTTCATTTTATTGTAAGGGAGCTGCAGACAAGGCCCTTCCCCGTGGCTAACAGCAGGGATTGCCAGTGGCAATGTAATGATTTTAATCCAGCAGTTTTCATTAACTCCTCATGTGCCGTGGTTCAGCTTTGCCATGAATGGATGCTGCCACCGCTCTAAATGTGCAAAGGGACATGTTCCAGATGCCACTTTGGGCCACAGTGGTACAAACCCATCTCTGGGGACTTGGTGTAAAGCCCAAAGCCTCTCTCTGTGTTCCCCTGTGTCAGTGCAGAGCCCAGCAGCTGTGGGGGGAGCTCTGTGACAGCAAAGTGCCAGTTAAGCCCAGGGCTCAAAATCTCTCAATTTCTGGAAGTAAACAGAGAACAACCCAGCTCTTCAAGTGTCACTGCATGCAATTGGACTTTTATTTGTCAGAGGGTGAAGGACATGACTTGAGCATCAGGGTATGGATGTGGGACGCAACGGGACAGCAGGGGAGGCAGGGGTGGGGGTTGAGTGGTGGAGAAAATGATGTCAGATTGTGGGTGAACATGAGGGCAGGGCTGTCCCACTGGGGAAAAAAGCAGGCTGAGGGCTCAGAATGAGCCCAGAGCTTGAGCTGGCTCGTGGTGTCAGGTGCTCAGTGAGCTGCATGGGGCAGAAGGACAGTGGATCATCTCAGTGTGAGTGAAAGAGGCCGACTTGTCTTTATCCCCTGAGAAAGTTGTGATGGTAAACCCACCTGCTCTCTCCCCCAGTCTCCAGCAGGCCCTTTTGAGAGCAGGCCTGACACAGCTGCTGGTTCATGTCTGCTGTTGAGAACAAACAAGGTCCCCAGTGCAGGGCCAGTGCAGGGCAGCCCAGTTTGAAATGGAACCAGAGCCAGAGGAGTGGTGGTGTTTGAGCCAGAACAGACCATGAGTCCAGCTGGGGTGATCCACTGTCTCTGGACCTGGCACACTCCAGACCCCAAGAGTTCACCCACAAAGCAGAGAGGAAAGAGGATGAAACAAGGACAATTCAGCCAGTGGAGCAGCTCCTGCCACTGACAAGGGGAGGCATCCTCTCCTCTTGTTCTTCTTCCCACCTTCCCCACTCTCCCTTGACCCCAGTCCCAGTTCTGCCAGTATCTCCTGTGCTTGTCCACCTTTCTGCAGGGGGTTTCAGCTCCCAGACCCACTCTAGGAAATCCCAGCACCACTGAGCTGTGTGCTGAGCACCTCTGAAGCAGTGGAAGCTAAGACAAGACCTCCCCCTTGTGCTGAGCTGTCACAGCAGATTTACAGCAGCAGCTCTGGACAAATGCTGCTGGTCCAGAGAAGAAAATTCCTTTTGCTTCAAAAGGTAGGCTGAACTTGCTCATGTCCTGGAACAGCGTGGGGGAGACACTGCACCACCATGAGCTCTGCCTGGGCCTTCATATTTATTTTTCTCCTAGGATGTTCTTCAGAATGGAAGGATGTCCTCAGGACAGAAAGTGATTTAGTCCAACCTACAACTCAAACAAGTGTCAGCTCTGAGGTCACACCAGGCTACCTAACGCTCTTTCCTGTAAGGTCTTGGAAACCCACAAAGTTTTCTGGCCTTCTGACAGCATGGTGAGATTCCTGGGATTGTCCCAGGAATTCCTGAGGATGTCCCATGTCCCGTAGGGCAGGAGTTGGACTCAATGATCCTTGTGGATCCCTTCCAACTCAGGGCATTCTATGACTCTGTGAATGGCTTTTGTATCACTTTGGCTCTTTGGAAGGTTTCTTAAGGAAGATGAATTGCTGAATGAGAGATCCAATGACTGCTGTGTCCCACTGGTCTGGCCTTCAGGGACATGACTTAAAATCTTATTGTCTTGTCCAGGTGATGCCCTGAGAGCAAGCAGTGGCATTCCTGGCTCCCAGCCCAGGAAGAGGGGGAACACCACTGGAGAGGAGGATCCCTGCTCCCCCCGTGGCATGGATGGGGCTCCACAGGTCCAGTGACACCTTGCTTTTACATGAGGCTTTCTGTTTTGGTTCGAAAAGACAGGAGTCTGCTAAGGAAGGCAGGAGACTCCCTTGAAATGGAAAAGGAAAACCCCCTCCCTCCAAATTACCACAATTTCAAAATTAAAAGGCTCTCAGGCAAAGATATGGGAATAGGAATAACAGTNTTACAATCCAAGACACTTCACTATCAATAAGTTTCTAAGGTGAAGCTGGAGAGAGCGTGGAGCAACCTACTAGTGGACACAGCCTTCTAGTGGAAGGGAGGTGGAACAAGATGAGCTTTAAGATTCTTTCCAATCCAAACCATTCTGGAGTTCTATGACCAATTAAATTATCTTGATTTATGGTAAATACGACCCTTTCCACTTTTTAAAAATAATTTCTCTTGCATTTGCTCTCATTTATGGTAAATATGGTCATATTGATTTCTTTTTTTAATAATTTCTCTTGAATTTTCTCTGCTTGTGGCATATGGGAAGGAAACAAGCCATGAGCTCAGGGTGGCTGGGTGCTGAGATGTGAAGATCAATTCCTGAGGTCCTAGAGCAGTGCTGGGCTCCTCTGCAGTCTGTCACAAAGTGCCACTGACCACATTGGGCTGTCCTGGCACCCCCAGGGTTATCCTTTCTCTCCTAAGCCAGTAAAGGTGTTGGTACCATGTCCAAACCCTCAGAAACAGCATATGGAGTATTTGTGAGACTCCTACTGATTCCCTGTGCTTCACCTAACAGGGAAAGTGTAACTCCAACCTGTCCACGCCAAGCTGGTTATTGTTCGCACGTGTTAAAGATATTAGAAATACAGGAACCTGGGTGCAGAGTAGAGAGGAGCCCAGTCACAGGCCAATCCTCAGCCAGGGGGACAGACATTCCCAGCTGTCTGCAGCACTGTCCAGCACCTAGAGCTGGGGCTTCCACAGGCTCTGCCTGGGGGTCACTGAATCACAGGCTGGGTTGCTGTTGGAACCCAGGGCACAGGGAATATTTCTCTGCCTGCTTTAGGGAGCCCTGGTCCCCAGCCAGACACTGCTTTTAACCTTCGTCCCTGGAAAAAATTGCCAAGGCTTTGGGATGAGTTGGAGCACACAGGTGTGATGTAGATAGCAGTAGCAGTAATAGTTTATTACTAGCTGAAGAATTTAGGGTTTTAGGATTTTAATATGAGAGTGAATAGGGGACAGGATGGAGGATTTTGGGCGTTGTCTCATCCCTTTCTTGTTCTTCTTCTACTCCATTTTCTGTAGTGTTAGTGACACAAGGTTATTGGCTAGGGATGGTAGCAGCATAGGTGCTACATGAATAGATTAATCAAAGTTATTGGTAGAAAAGTAGAAATAAAGTATGTGTTAGAAAGCAATGGGATTAGGTATCTTTAAAAGGCCTTGGTTTTGGGTGCTTGGGCTCCATTTTGTACCTTGCTTCTCATATGCTCAGTCTGGTGTGCAGACGGCATATCAACCTCAAGATAAGAAAAGAATAAACAATAGACCGAAGACAGAGAAAATCCAGAGTCCTGCTCGTTTTTCACCCTTTGCCAAGAACTCACGAGGGAAGTGCCTCCAAAGGGCCCTGGGGGTAGGTTCCCTCTCGAGGTGGGGGCTCAAAAACCACCACAGTTGCGAGGTAACTTTAAATATCATCAAACTTAAAGTCAGAGTTGTTTGGGTTGGGAGGGATCCTAAAGCGTTCCACACCCTGCCTGGGGCAGGGACAACTTCCACTATCCCAGGTTGCTCCAAGCCCCATCCAACTTGGCCTTGGACACTTGCAGGGTTTGGAAATAACATCCCAGAAAGTACCAGATGAAAGAAGTTGAACAACGGGTTTAAATGGAAGCTGTGCAGTTGTGAACAAAACCGGTACAGGGGAAGGGGAGGTGAAACAACAGGACTCTTTAATTTAAAAACTGATACCTTTGGGACCCTCCATCATCCGAAAATAGCTGTACCTGGGCCCAATCCCACAGGGAATTTTGAGAATGATTGTCCATTGGCTTGTGGCAGAGGAACAGCATTGGATTAAAGCTCTGAGACTTGGGGAATACACCTTCAAATCACACATTCCATAAGCTCAAGAACAGCTTGCCCCGGGGAATATTCCAATTCACAAATTTATGGGGTAATTTGTTGGAGGGACTTGAGGATGTCTTTGCTCCAACCTCCAGCTCAAAGCAGGGTCAGATATGAGGTCAGAAAGGACTTCTCAGGGTTTTTTCCAGTTCTGCCTCAAAAACCTCCAAGGACAGAGACTTCACAATCTCTCTGGACAGTCTCTTCTGACATCTGATTCTACACATAAACCCAGCTGCACATTATTCCTTTGTTTGTGGAGCTCCTAAATGCATGACAAAATGTTTATTAAAAATATAGTCCTAAAAATATAAAATACATATATAAAAAAATGTATATGGGGCTATATAAAAATATAGCCCTAAAAATGTTCTTATTATTTCATAGAACCACAGAATTATTAAGGTTTGAAAAGACCTCCAAGACTGTCAAGTCCAAAATTTGACTGCAACTATATATCTTGGTTTCTGCCCTGTGCTACTTCCAGTCCCTTTTCCTGTCCTAACAGACAAAATTCTGCAGGTAAGGAGCACAACAGGTAAGGGTGGGATGGTGGAAAGGATTGGGAAGATGCTCAGATGGCCTTCAAAGCTGGGTGTTGGTACTGACAGACACTGCCCAAAAAATGTGTCTTGGTGGATTTGATTTATTGGTAAATGATGAGTAACTTAATACATTTTAATACTTTACTTTCCCAGAACAATTCATACAAAGCTGTTTCAACAAAGCAGAAAGCAAAGAGCAAAAAAAAAATCCCCTACAAAATACCCCAAAAGCTCACAATAAATTGCTATTTTCCTTTGGAAGAAAGAGAAATAATTTAGTCCTACTGTTTGGATGTCAGTAAGGACCACTGGTCTCATGAGATAAGGATGAAGCCCATAATGAAGAACACTCATAAATGTTTCATTCTGACAGAATATTTTTTTTAAAAGTGATCTGGAAAGAAAAGCAAAGAATAAACAACTAAGAGCATTTCTTTGCGTGGGTGTGAGGAATGGTGCTGGCAAACAGAAGAGATGAATCCTTAAATACAGGGAAGTGTAAAGTACAAGGAAACATGAGTGTGAGAATACAAACACTGACACTTCTGAGCAGGGCTTGGAGAAGCCAAAACACACCAGATTTCTGCTCACTCAGAGGTAAAATGGTTGGGGGAAGAAGGATGATGGCCAGCAAATTGAGGTGCAGGTGTCAGTCCCTGCCTTGTTCCTGTGCTCCAGCTTTGCCATGTGTCCCTGGACAGAGGGAGGAGATGCTGAGAGTGCAGGAGGGGGAAAAGAGCAGCAGGAAAAAACAGCCCCAGGGCAGCAGGAAAACAGCCCCAGGGCACCAGGGAGACAGCTCCAGTGCAGCCAACCCGATCCCAGGGCTGTGGGCCCTGCTGGGAGGGACCACAACACCCACACTGCCCCTCATTCTGCTCACTCCCTGCTCAGTCCCTCCTCAGTCCCTGCTCACTCCCTGCTCAGTCCCTCCTCACTCCCTGCTCAGTCCTTGCTCAGTCTTTGCTCAGTCCCTCCTCAGTCCCTACTCAGTCCCTGCTCAGTCCCTGCTCAGTCCTTGCTCAGTCTTTGCTCAGTCCCTCCTCAGTCCCTACTCAGTCCCTGCTCAGTCCCTCCGGCACGGAGACTCTGGGAACGTGCCAAGAGACCGATGGTATGTGCTGATTTGCAGATGAATTTGCATGAATTTGCATACATCTCCCTCTCAGTTTGCATTCATTCCCTGAGATGCCTTTAAGAACAAGTAAAACATTGTCTGCTCTGAATGAGTCAAATTTTCTACTTTAGTTTTCTTTTTTGCAGATACACAGATGTGATAAATTCAGCTACTGGTTAATTCATTTTCTTCCATTTCTATTGCTTTTCCCACCTCCCTTCCACCCTCAGCTACCATAGTGATCTATTCTTCTTTTTTTTACATTATATGAAAATTGTCATCATAAATTATTCCCTCAGTTGTGCACAAAGCAGGCAATATCCCAAACTTTAGCTTTAACTGCCCAATTTGCACAACACTGATGCTTCACAGACTGATTTTAATATGCTCCACTTTTTGTTTCCTTTCCTGGAGGAACAGGTCTCAGCACTGACATCTGCTTGGTGGGAAGTTTTAGGTAAATAGAATTCCAGACAATTAGATGTTGAGGAACAATTACCCTGATAGCTCTTTGCTGTGCAGATGAGGGAGTTGAATGGAAGACCATGGACTGGGAAGCTCATTCTGCAGGGAGCACTGGGACTCTGGGGAACAGCAGATATTTTGGGAAATGTGGTTGCTCTGGGACCTGATGGAGTGAGAGCTAATGCTGTGTTGGCATTTGTCTCTTATACCCCACCTTGTGTCATTCTCTAAGTGCCCTCCAACAGTTTGTGGTCTGTGATCTCCAGCCCCTCAGCATCATCTCTGTGTGACAGCACAAACCAAGTCCTTCTGCCTGTCCTGGGGCCACGTGTCAGAGTCCTGACACCTCAGCCAGCCCCTGCCACATCTCCTGTGTGTTTCTGTCACAGCCTCCTGTTCTGGGTGGAGAAGGGGGTTTGGGGATGGACAGGAACAGGGGATCCCAGCACCGAGGAGAGAGAACTGGTACCTCCTCTCTTCTGGTCTCAGTGCTGGTGAAGCCCAGTTTGTGGTTTCCCTGATTTGCCATCAGAGTGCACTGTTGACTCATGTTCCATCTGTCCTCCTGGTCCTTCCCAGCACTGATCCATCACTTCCCAGGCTGCACTGCTGGCCAGGGTTACCCTGCCTGGCCCGGAGCACTTCGAGAGGTTCCCACTGGCCCAGATCTGAAGTTTGTTGAGGTTCTCCTGGGCTAAAGCTCTGCCTTGCCAGCTGCTTCCTCATCTCTGGTGTTGCCTACAAACATAATGAGGCTGCACCTGAATCGTCACCCAGAGAGCACATGGAGATATTGAACTACCCCAGGCCACTGCTTAGCCCTGGGACACTCAGATTGTCACCTGAAGTTAATTAAATTCCAGTCTGACTGTACCCACCGCCCTTTCTTAGGGATTGTCCATTGCCACAGACTTTAACCCAAGATTTGTCACCGTCTTAACTCAGTGGTGTCGAGGCTGTGCCGGGGGGGTTAGGTTGGAGATCAGGAAAGGTTCTTCCCCAGAGGGTGCTGGGCACTGCCCAGGCTCCCCAGGGAATGGGCACAGCCCTGAGGCTGCCAGGGCTCCAGGAGCATTCAGACAATGCTCTCAGGGATGCCCAGGGTGGGATTGTTGGGGTGTCCGTGCAGGGACAGGGGTTGGCTTGTGGGTCCTTTCTAGCTCAGGACATTCCATGATTATATATTCCATGATTCCATGTCTTTCCTGAAACTAGTTTTCTGTTCTACCTCCTTCAAGTTACCTCCAGTTCCTTCCATTCTATGCTTCCCTTCCACTTCACTAAGTCCCCACCTGTTGGATGCACTTCCTGGCTTGAGGCTTGTCACTCTCACTTTTCAGCCTTCTGATGTTTTCATTCTTGTGATGGAGTTTCTCACACTGCTTTTGTAAACATGCACATGTTTTTCTAACTGTCTTTTGGTTTTTCATTCTTTCTCCTGGGAGGAGAAAGGTTTGATGGACTTTGTCATTGACCAGTGTAGTTGGAGAGGATGTAACTTCACCTTCCAATCGATGGTCGTTCCCTAAACTCTATATAATGTGAAAACCAAAATAAAGTTTTCTTCTTCTTCTTTGCCTTTGCTCAACTGTGTCTCTGCATTTCGTGTTGCACGCTAGAGTGACAGAGGCTGACTCTTCCTCTCCTGGGGTCACTGGCACATGGGCTGTGGCTCTGAGCCTCTTCCTTTGCTTTGGGGTTGCTTGTCCTGGCAGGAGGGGGGTGACAGCCAGGCACTGCCCGTGCTTTGGGATTGCTTGTCCTGGCAGGAGGGGGGTTTGCCAGGCACTGCCCGTGCTTTGGGATTGCTTGTCCTGGCAGGAGGGGGGTTTGCCAGGCCCTCCCTGTGCCCTTCCCTCTGGGTGACCCCAGGCACCCTCAGGGCTGAGTGGATGTTTTTTGCCCAGCCATGGCTGGCCAGGGTTTGGGAAGCTGGAATGCATTCCCCTGTGGACCTGTTTTCTCTGGTGAGGCATTATCCCAGTTGTTTGGCATCTCAGAGCAGGGCAGGGTGTCCTTACACTGATTTATGTGCAGCAGGGAAAAGGCAGGAGCCTTTCCAAGCACCTGTACACAGCTCGTTCATGACAATCTACGAGAGAGAAAATCTCCTTCGGTGACCAGGAGAGGACTGTTTAGAGTCAGTGGGACAGAGATGGGGATGTTCTCTCATCTCCCCCTTATATTACATTGTTGCCAAGCAAGGAGATGGTATTTTTGTGGTTTTTTTAAGTCACAGGTGAAATACTTCATTATTTCTAGCTGTGCTCACTACTAACTGTAAACCACAAATCTAATCAAGTACCTGAGTTGTGTAATCAAACTCCTGAGGAAAACCTGAAGATTGCTCCAAACTTGGCATATAAATAAACGCCAGCAGAAAGAAGTGAGGCCCTCTGAACCAGGATTTCCTTCTGAGCCAGGGGACTTGGCACAGGGAGTTCTGAGCAAGGACTCATCTGGGGAGCTCAGGCTTCTGAAGAAGCTGAGGATGGACTGGGGATGATCCTGATAGATCAGTTATCTACGGATCCTATTGTTAAATACTCAAGTTTTAGCTACAAACAATATATAACTGATGTTTAGAGTTAGTTTGTCAAGCTGTATCATTTAATTAGCAATTTACTCTGCTGTTTTTAAACCTCTAGGAGGGCAAATTGTAAATATGATCTCTAGTCAAGAAAAAAAGCCCTACTCCTCAAAATCCATTCCTCCTGCTTCTCTGGAATCAGACTTTTTTTTTTTTTGTATTTGGCCTTTTTTTTCCATTTCACCTGCAGATTTGCTCAGGTTTTCAGTGGTTTGCTGTCTTTCCTTGTGCATCTCTCAGCAGGCAGTGCAGCAGGAAGGGTTAAACAAGCCTGGGAGTGTGCAGGGTATGCGCTTGACTTTCATTACTGCTTATGGCACGTAAGACAGAGAACCCAGCATGTCCTCTTTAAAGGAAAATTGTGTTCCTCTGCCTGCTTTAAGTGTGTCAGCAAAGCGGTTGTGAAGGATGCAATTTACTGAGTCTTTCAAAAGCCTTTGTCAAAGTTCTTCCCGAAAGTCACAGGGAGCCAAAAGCATCTCAGGAAACTCTGGCATGTGACAAAGTGCAGCCAGGCAGGGGCTGAACAGGGATTCCCCTGGTGTGGTCTGGGGGCTCACGGGTGAGCCATGAAAATGAGAGGCTGCTCTTCAAATTAAATCTTTCCTTCTGGGGTTGTTCAACCTGAAGTAAAAGAGGCTCAGGTGAGATCTTCTGGGTCTCCACAACTCCCTGGCAGGAGGGAACAGCTGGGGGTGGGGGGTTGGTTGTGCTCTGTTCCCAAGGAACAAGAGGAAATGGTTGGACATTAGGGAAAAATCCTCCACTGAAAGGGTGCTCAGGCATTGGCACAGGCTGCCCAGGGCAGTGGTGGGGTCACCATCCCTGGAAATGGTCAAAAAACCAGCAGACCTTTGTGCTGTGGTTTGGAGGCCGTGGGAGTTGTGTGAAGGTTGGACTTGATGATCTTGGAGGCCTTTTCCAACCTTAACCATTCACTGATTCTATGAGATCAACCACCATCCATGGTGTTCATCCTTCCTTGGCTCACAGAATTGTGTGGCTTGTCTCCAGACAAGCCCAGGCTGACTGAAGGGACACGAGTGACAGCAAGAGAGAAGAGTGTTCCTTGTGCAAAGCCCAAGGCCCAGGTGACTTGGCAGCAGACACTGTCCCACAGCAGCTCTGGCAGCCAAACCACAGTGTCTGTGCCATTTCTCATCATCTTATCCCAACAAACACACCAGACCCACCAGAGGCCCCAAACAAGGAAACACAGCCAACAGAAATCTATCTCACTTAAGACTTACTGAGGGCGAGGCAAGAAAAAGTCTAAAGCAAAAGATCACGCTGCAGTAAATGTTGACTTCTGGGTCAAAATTCCTGCCCAAAAACCTCTTATCCCTGACACTCACAAGCACCCAGGGAGGTGTGCCTTGTGCATTTGGAAAGGGTGTCAGCTGCTGTGTCCTTACAATGCCTCCCTGGATTCTCTGGATTAGTGTGGAAAATGGATTTTGGGTAACAATTTCTTGCAATGTTCCCCACCCATGCACCACATCCTGGTGTTTGTACATGTGCATGTGAGGATGGGGGCAGGATCAGCTTTCCTGGAAAGTTAAATTAAATCAAATCAAACCCTTTTCTGCTTCCTGACAGTTTCTCACCGGGCTTTGGTACTCTCACCACAGTCAGTCCAGACTCTTCCCTTGTGGGACAGAACCTTTCTCCTGCATTCCTGCAAAAGCTCCTCAGGGCTACTTTGCATGGCTGAATGGAGAGATTTCCTGCATAAGGAGCTCTGTTCCTCTTCCCTGAACCACGGGGTACCTGTCCCAGCCTGCATGTGGATCTCTGTATTTCTGCAGCTGTTTGCTGTGCAGAGTGAGGGGTGAGCAGCCCCAGAGCTCCCCAGGGCTCAGGAAAAGGCCCAGCTGGCTGGTCTGCAGGTCCCTGGCAGCGCAGGGGGAAGGACTCAGTCCCTAGGGACAAAAAAAAAAAAAAATTAAAAAGAGGAAAAAAAATCCCAATTCCAAACTCCTGTTTGCCTTTCTCTGCAGAACAGCAAGTGTCTTATGGGAGAGATGGGAAACAAGGACTTGGGAAGCAGTGAGAGACAGAGGGCTTGTGAAGGAGGGGAACACTGCCAAAAATCTGTGTCTGCAGGCAGCAGGAAGGGACAAGTTGAGACCTGAGGATGACACATCATTTTCTGTGATAAGCTGGCAGGTTGTAAAGGGGCCAAAGGCTGTAAGTCACAGACCTGGAGGTGTTTAATTGCTCTTCCCAAAGCTCCAGCAGTGCTCAGTTCCCTGGAGTGCTGGGTCTGCTCACACCAGGCCAGCAGGGCTTTAGGTGTGCCCTCACCACAGTGTCCACCACTGGAGAAAACCCATCTTGGGATTCCAGGTTGGCTTGGGATTCCCTGGGGATGAAGTGGGGCCATGGGGATCCATATAATCCTTCCTCTGCACCCTGAGCACATGATTTTGGGCACCTGAACCCTCTTTCCTGCAAGATCCTGCATGTTCTGCTTTGTTTCACTTGTACAAAAAGGGCAAGGGAGCTGATGGTGGTAGGAGATCTGGCAGTGCTGTGATTAAATTACAGTCAAATCCAGCTTTGATTCCTGCTCTCCTGTGCCTTCCTTCCTCCCCTCAGGGTTGGAGGGAACCAATGAGTGAATGGAGTTCAACTCCAGGGACAGACTATGGCATCCCACCCAAATATCCTGTCCAGAGGCTCCAGCTGCACCCTGTCTCCTCCAGAGTGAAAATTTCTCTGTCCCACACGTGGCACTGGGCACAGAGCAGTGTCCAGCCAGCAGCCAAAGCCTCCTCCCAGCAGGGTATCACTGGGAGCCACTCCTGGATGAGCCCAGTGACTGTGGCAAGAGGCAGCCCAGGAGGATCTGATGTGGAAAATGCCTTTACCAGACCTGCTCTAATGGAAGGAACTCACAGAATCTACAGAAGGACAGAGTGGTTTAGGTGGGAAGGGACCTTAAAGCCCATCTTATCCCACCCCCTGCCATGGGCAGGGACACCTTCCACTGTCCCAGGGTGCTCCAAGCCCCACCCAGCCTGGCCTTGGACACTTGCAGGGATCCAGGGGCAGCCACAGCTGCTCTGGGCACCCTGTACCAGGGCCTGCCCACCCTCACAGCCAGGAATTCCTTCCCAATATCCCACCTAACCCTTCCCTCTGTAAATTTGAAGCCATTCCCCCTTGTCCTGTCCCTCCATCCCTTGTCCCAAGTCCCTCTCCAGCTCTCCTGGAGCCCCTTTAGTCTCTGGCAGGGATTCTGAAGTCTCCCTGGAGCTTCTCTTCTCCAGGCTGAGCATCCTCAGCTCTCCCAGCTTTTCCTGATAGGAGAGGTGTTCCAGCTCTCACCTCATGTCCCCTTTCCTCTCTGGACGTACTCCTTACTTGTGGAATAATCCCAGAAGCCAGAGCAAGGAGCACAGTGCTCTCTGAAGGAGGAAGAAGCTGCTGTGGGAAGCCCTCAGTGGGGGTAATCAAGAGAGCTGAGCCCCAGTTATGTCCCTAAATCCTCCCAGAGTGGTGCACAGCACTGAGCGGGCTGGAGGATATCATCAGAGAGTATCAGTAATGTCAGTCTGGCTGCACCCTGGGAAAGTCACCTTGAATGTTCCTTATCCTGGCACAGGGTGCCCAGAGCAGCTGTGGCTGCCCCTGGATCCCTGGCAGTGTCCAAGGCCAGGCTGGATGGGGCTGGGAGCCACCTGGAAGGTGTCCCTGCCCATGGCAAGGGATTGGAATGAGATTAACTTTGAGGTCCCTTCCAACCCGAACCAGTCTGGGATTCTGTGATTTTATGATTCTGTGCTTCAGCCCCAAACACCTATTTTCTCTGTGCTGGGTGATTTTTGACACACAGTGATGGCTGACCACAGTGGGTCACCAGCTGCTCACCCAGTTTGACGGGAGCCAACACTGACTTTTGTCTCTGTGCTGAGCTTCACCCCTGGAGTGGGAAAACACTGACCTGTCACACGATGCTTTCACCTGGGCTGGAGGCATCCGGGAACTGCATTTTCAGGACAGGTCAGAGCATTCTGATAAAAGCCACCTCAGCCTTTCCCACTGTCTCAGGTGCTCCTTATTGTGAAACACTTCCCTCTTTCCCAACACTGCAGTCCCAGCCAAGAGGATCATGCAAGAGCCAGGGAAAACACCGAGGAAAAAACAGGGTGTAAACAAGTTCCCATCACAAATCCTGATCCTTAGTTCAGCAACAGTGAAAAATAAAAGATACAATTTCCTCCAGAGGTGAGATGATGGTGAGACATCCTACTGCTCACCACCACTGTGAGACCAAGGGACAACAAATCTGTTCTGGGGGGAAGGACAGTCAACAGATCAAAATTCAGCTGTTACCCAAGACCAGGAGGCTCAGAACAATGAGCTGCAATTGAGAACAGGTGAATATCTCACCCAGCCATCAGTGCTGCCAGCCAGGGCTCAGCACCAGGGAACAGGGGAGACAAATAATTCCTGTTTGCAGCAATAAAGAGATGGGTGCTGAGGAGGGAACTCCATCCATTCACACCTGGGATTACCCAAATGCCCCACTAGGCCCAGCTGATTGCTCAGGTACAGGCAGGGACAGGTACAGGTGATTTGTTTCCCAGGCAGCCCAGAAAAGCTGCTCAGAAATATTTTGATGTGCTCTCAATTAGTTTTGGAGTCAGTGGATGAGGGCTTTGGGTCAGCTGGGAATCTGTGGGAATTTTAACAGCGCCACTAATGGCAGCAGAGCGGCTGGAGCCCCCACTGTCTGTGAGTGCTGCTGCTCCTCCTGACCCTTTCTGGTCATTGTTCAGCTGCACTGTGTTTGCTCAGAACTTCAAAATCCCCTCCCTCCTGCACAGGCCCTTTAAAGCTCTGTTTAACCCTGAATATTCCCCCAGACCCCACTGTGTTTCTTGCATCGAGTCCCTCCCACCCCTTCCTGCCTTGCACAACTTCTAATATTCATCACAGAGCTCAGAAGTGCCTTATGGCTTAATAAAATCTGTCTCAGTCAAGGGAAAAGATTTAGACAGGAATCAGCTCACTCAGCAGAGGAAACTGTTCTCCTAACAAACTCATCAAGCCATTTCCCATAGGAAACCAGTTCCAAAGGCACGTTGGCAAGCAGCAGCCTAAGACAAAAGGAGATCAATTTACCGGCTAGATTGCGTGCTGCAGACAGGAGGGTGACATAATTGTGGGTTTTCTTCTTGTGACAGGTGAATTTCAGACCCAGGGCACCTTAGATCGTACAAAATCATTTGTTAAGGAAATAGAGTTTTATGCTGGCTGACCAAACCCTAGACAACGTGGAAAAGGGGGAGATATTTTCTGTTAGATGTCTCAGAGCTGCAGGGAGTTAATTTATTTATAAGCACCCCCTCTGCAAGGGACTCAGTGAGGATGTGGAAGGTGCCTCACAAATAATTCACTGTGCACACAGAGTCTGGAGCTGCCCAGCACATCCCAGTGCTGCCAAGGTCTGGGGGTGAGGGGTGGGTAGTGATGCTCTCGTGGGGAATGGGAGGAGCTGTGATAGCTGAGAAGCAGAGATTTTGCCAGCACTGGGTTTCAGCCCATGTCCTTTGGTCATTTGTAAATTGGTAATCAATATTAATGTTTACTGAAGCTTTGTGTGAGTGCAGAGACTGCTGAGCCATCAGAGCACCCTGGGGTCCCTCTCATGGCACAGCCCTGGCTCTGACTGGCTGCTGCAGAGGCTGATCCTTCCCATAACTGATTGTCTGTTCACTGGTGAAGCTCAGGAAAATACTGCACTTGGCACTGATCATGTTTTTTCCTTTGGTTTTACTTTTACAAGGAGTTGCCCAGAAAAGCTGTGGCTGCCCCATCCCTGGAAGTGTCCAAGGTGAGGCTGGACAGGGCTGGGAGCACCCTGGGACAGTGGAAAGTGGCAGGAACTGGATGGGCTTTAAGGTTCCTTCCAATCCAAACCATTCTATGTTTCTGTGAATGTGTTATTTCCAGCCTTGCTGTCTCTCACATAATCAAACTGTAAGTTAAAGTCACTGCTAGAGGCACCACAGAAATTCTGTGTAAGTACCTGAAAATCAGGCACTTATCTCAACAAATTTCCCCTGTGGCTTCCTGCTCGTGCTCTGCCGGTGAAATCTTCTGCTCCCGTGTTTCCCTGACACATTTTCATGCCAAGCCCCTGCTACTCCAGCTCTTCCCCTGGAGACAGACCTGCAGCCCGCGGGCCTTTCATCCCCAAAGGACTGAAGGGGGGTTTTTAGTGGGGAGCTGTGCCCTGCAGCCCTGGCCCTCAGTGCTCCTGCTCTGTCCCTGCTGCCAGGGCTGCTGGCACAGGCACCAGCCCCTGCCTGAGGGGTACTTCGGCCACCAGGTCCCCAACAGACGCAGGTCACACATGGTCACTGTAATCTATATTTTCCAACACGTTTCCCTGTCAGCCATGCTCCTGAACTTCTGAACTTCCCTGCCACTGGGCTGGGGCTCCTGGGGATTTCTATCCCCGGCTTGTTCCCACTTATCCCCATCACCTTGGTGCTGATGTGTACCCAAACCCCACAGCTGGTGGCTTTGGGCTGTGAGGTGGAAGCTCTGATCCTGGTGTCACACACAGGCCCCTGGAGCTGTGCCTATGATTTTATATTCCTGGGGTTACCCTCAACCACAGGCATGACACAGATCCAGTCTAACCCTGCACCTGGGCACACCTGGGCACACCTGGGCACACCTGGTATCCCACTCCAGATTTTTCCCTGCCCATGACAAGGACTTGGCACTTTGCACTGAACAGGTTGCCCAGGGAAGTTGTGGAATCTCCATCCTTGGAGATAACCAAAAGTAATCTGGAAATGGTCCTGGGCAGCCAGGTGGCCCTGCTTTAGCAGGGGACATTGGACTGAACGACCTCCAGAGAACCAAATGATTCCCAGAGAGTCCTCCCTGCCCCAGCCAGTGTGAGATTCTGTGATTTTCTGCTGTTTCACTGGGGCTTTGCCAGCCCAGCCCCGTGTACAGATGTGCTGGCTGGGGCTCACCTCAGCAACCCTGGGTGGCCCAGAGCCACACATGACTAGCTCACCTGCAGAACTCCCTACCACATGGTGCCTTTGTGCTGCACGTTTCCTTGCATTCAAAACACCGTTAGGTGGACTAATAAAATAATAAATACCACCTATTTTTAAAAAATAGGCATAAGCTGCAGATGCTGAGAGGAGGCTAAAAGAATAGTTTTATTCTGTTCTTGCATCTACCCCAAGGCCTCCACTCCNCCTGCACAGGCCCTTTAAAGCTCTGTTTAACCCTGAATATTCCCCCAGACCCCACTGTGTTTCTTGCATCGAGTCCCTCCCACCCCTTCCTGCCTTGCACAACTTCTAATATTCATCACAGAGCTCAGAAGTGCCTTATGGCTTAATAAAATCTGTCTCAGTCAAGGGAAAAGATTTAGACAGGAATCAGCTCACTCAGCAGAGGAAACTGTTCTCCTAACAAACTCATCAAGCCATTTCCCATAGGAAACCAGTTCCAAAGGCACGTTGGCAAGCAGCAGCCTAAGACAAAAGGAGATCAATTTACCGGCTAGATTGCGTGCTGCAGACAGGAGGGTGACATAATTGTGGGTTTTCTTCTTGTGACAGGTGAATTTCAGACCCAGGGCACCTTAGATCGTACAAAATCATTTGTTAAGGAAATAGAGTTTTATGCTGGCTGACCAAACCCTAGACAACGTGGAAAAGGGGGAGATATTTTCTGTTAGATGTCTCAGAGCTGCAGGGAGTTAATTTATTTATAAGCACCCCCTCTGCAAGGGACTCAGTGAGGATGTGGAAGGTGCCTCACAAATAATTCACTGTGCACACAGAGTCTGGAGCTGCCCAGCACATCCCAGTGCTGCCAAGGTCTGGGGGTGAGGGGTGGGTAGTGATGCTCTCGTGGGGAATGGGAGGAGCTGTGATAGCTGAGAAGCAGAGATTTTGCCAGCACTGGGTTTCAGCCCATGTCCTTTGGTCATTTGTAAATTGGTAATCAATATTAATGTTTACTGAAGCTTTGTGTGAGTGCAGAGACTGCTGAGCCATCAGAGCACCCTGGGGTCCCTCTCATGGCACAGCCCTGGCTCTGACTGGCTGCTGCAGAGGCTGATCCTTCCCATAACTGATTGTCTGTTCACTGGTGAAGCTCAGGAAAATACTGCACTTGGCACTGATCATGTTTTTTCCTTTGGTTTTACTTTTACAAGGAGTTGCCCAGAAAAGCTGTGGCTGCCCCATCCCTGGAAGTGTCCAAGGTGAGGCTGGACAGGGCTGGGAGCACCCTGGGACAGTGGAAAGTGGCAGGAACTGGATGGGCTTTAAGGTTCCTTCCAATCCAAACCATTCTATGTTTCTGTGAATGTGTTATTTCCAGCCTTGCTGTCTCTCACATAATCAAACTGTAAGTTAAAGTCACTGCTAGAGGCACCACAGAAATTCTGTGTAAGTACCTGAAAATCAGGCACTTATCTCAACAAATTTCCCCTGTGGCTTCCTGCTCGTGCTCTGCCGGTGAAATCTTCTGCTCCCGTGTTTCCCTGACACATTTTCATGCCAAGCCCCTGCTACTCCAGCTCTTCCCCTGGAGACAGACCTGCAGCCCGCGGGCCTTTCATCCCCAAAGGACTGAAGGGGGGTTTTTAGTGGGGAGCTGTGCCCTGCAGCCCTGGCCCTCAGTGCTCCTGCTCTGTCCCTGCTGCCAGGGCTGCTGGCACAGGCACCAGCCCCTGCCTGAGGGGTACTTCGGCCACCAGGTCCCCAACAGACGCAGGTCACACATGGTCACTGTAATCTATATTTTCCAACACGTTTCCCTGTCAGCCATGCTCCTGAACTTCTGAACTTCCCTGCCACTGGGCTGGGGCTCCTGGGGATTTCTATCCCCGGCTTGTTCCCACTTATCCCCATCACCTTGGTGCTGATGTGTACCCAAACCCCACAGCTGGTGGCTTTGGGCTGTGAGGTGGAAGCTCTGATCCTGGTGTCACACACAGGCCCCTGGAGCTGTGCCTATGATTTTATATTCCTGGGGTTACCCTCAACCACAGGCATCACACAGATCCAGTCTAACCCTGCACCTGGGCACACCTGGGCACACCTGGGCACACCTGGTATCCCACTCCAGATTTTTCCCTGCCCATGACAAGGACTTGGCACTTTGCACTGAACAGGTTGCCCAGGGAAGTTGTGGAATCTCCATCCTTGGAGATAACCAAAAGTAATCTGGAAATGGTCCTGGGCAGCCAGGTGGCCCTGCTTTAGCAGGGGACATTGGACTGAACGACCTCCAGAGAACCAAATGATTCCCAGAGAGTCCTCCCTGCCCCAGCCAGTGTGAGATTCTGTGATTTTCTGCTGTTTCACTGGGGCTTTGCCAGCCCAGCCCCGTGTACAGATGTGCTGGCTGGGGCTCACCTCAGCAACCCTGGGTGGCCCAGAGCCACACGTGACTAGCTCACCTGCAGAACTCCCTACCACATGGTGCCTTTGTGCTGCACGTTTCCTTGCATTCAAAACACCGTTAGGTGGACTAATAAAATAATAAATACCACCTATTTTTAAAAAATAGGCATAAGCTGCAGATGCTGAGAGGAGGCTAAAAGAATAGTTTTATTCTGTTCTTGCATCTACCCCAAGGCCTCCACTCCTCGTCTTGGTGGGAGATGTGTGGCCATCTGGAGTGTTCCTGGAAGCTGGACTGAAGGGTGTCTACACATATCCCTCATCTGAAAATTAGAAATAAAACATCTCCTTCCAAGTCAACAGTTCAGCTCCATCAGAGTGAGCTGAAGCCCTAGGTTCTGTTGAGATTTCCCAGCACTCCACTCCTTCCCTGGGGGATTTTCTGGACACTGTTCTGTGACCTGGTCTCACACTCTGAACACTGCTGGAGGAGGACACTCCCAGTTCATCCCACCTGAGCTGCATCCTCTCTGCACCCTCCCTCCAGGTGTTCACACACAGTGAACACCTATCCCATATCCCATATCCCGTATCCCATATCCCATATTAGTGAACACCTAACACATATCCCCCTGAGCCTCCTCCAGCTTGAACAGTGCAGCTCTCCCAGCCTTTCTCCACAAAGAAGCTCCAGTCCCTTCAGCACCTTCGTGGCTTTTGTTGGACTCCCCAGCATGTCCATGGCTCCTTTGGGGTCTCCCATGAGTGAGGGGTTGAGCTCTGGAAGGGCCATTGAGGGAACACAACGATGCCCTCTGTCCTCTGTCCCTCCCAGCACCCATGGGCTCCGTGCCATGGCCAGCACTGGCACCAAGGGGCCTGGCACCCCCTCCCAGGGTCCCCATGGTCACCTGCCCTGGGGTCCTTCCCTC
>VXAX01004439.1:89799-117515 GCA_013399835.1 Leptocoma aspasia
CTGGGACTGGGATTGGGACTGGGACTGGGACTGGGACTGGGGCTGGGACTGGGATTGGGACTGGGACTGGGACTGGAACTATGGCTGGGGCTGAGGCTGTGACTGGAGCTCAGGCTGGGGCTGGGTCTGGAGTTGGGACTGGGACTGGAATTAAGGCAGGGACAGGGGCTGGAGCTGGGACTGGGGCTGCTGACTCTGATGGTGTTTTTTTCTGGGCAGAGGTGTTCTCAGTTTACCTCCTTCCACATGGAAGCTGGCAATTTCCATTGTTATTCCATACTGTGGCATGTGAAGAGGTAGGGAAGTTCAAAAGCCAACAGATGGATCCAAACCACAATGTCCTGTTTTACATTCATGCCGTGACCTTGCTCAAGAATAACCTTTAGGATAAACTTTCCTGAAAACAGCTGAGCAGAGGCATTTTATTGTGTTAACAGGAGGTGATAGAATTGTGGAATGTCCTGAAATGGAAAGGATCCACTGGGATCACTGAGTCTAACTTCCCACCCTGCACAGACACCCCAACAATCCCCCCCTGTGCCTCAGAGCCTTGTCCAAATGCTCCTGGAGCTGTGGCAGCCTTGGGGCTGTGCCTATTCCCTGGGGAGCCTGGGCAGTGCCCCAGCACCCTCTGGGGAAGAACCTTTCCCTGATCTCCAACCTAAACCTCCCCTGGCACAGCTCCAGGCCATTCCCCTGGCCCTGTCACTGTCACCAGAACAGAGATCAGTGTCTGTCTCTCCTGTTCCCCTCAGAGGAAGCTGTAACAGGAATGAGTCTCCCCTCAGTCTCCTCCAGCTGAACAAGCCAAGTGCCCCCAACCTCCCCTTACAAGGCTTCTTGTAAACCCTTCCCCATCCTCGAGGCCTCCTTTGGACACTCTCTAAGAGCTGAAATGATGCTTTAATGTACTTGCCATGTTTGTGTTTCTCCCCCACCCCTGGAGGGTTCAGTGTTGGCTCCCTGAAGCCCCAGTTTCATTCACTACACCTAGTCCAGAGCCTCTCTGAGGTGCAGCAGAGCCCAGCCCTGGACAGGTGAGCAGCCACACACACAGATCCTGTGGCACTTCCTTCACTCTCAGCTTCCCTGGACCCAAACTGGGGAGCTGGTGCTGCTGGGCACAGATCTAGAAATGCAGAACATGCCTTGCTCTCACCCTGCAGCACAGAACTTAGCTGAACTCATCCCAGAGATGTTGTCAACTCTCTGCCCTTTGGATGTTGTGGTTGTTTTCCTTACCCAGTAAATGTCAGATGTAAAACACCTGAACAATCAGAGCAGAACCTCAAGGCATGGTTTTTTTTCCAGCAGGTCCCACAGAAGAGATTTCCCACCTGCTTGTTCCCTAACATGCGCATTTCATGCTCAGTTTCAAAACACTCACAAAGTATTGATGCTCCTTTTCCAATTTTAAATGCTCACAGGGAGCAAGGGTGGTGGGGGGAGGTGCTTCTGTTCTCCCTTTCCCAAATAATGGCAGTGATGCCTCCAGACCCAGCAGAGATGTAGGCTTTGCCCTTTGTCCCCTGAGCAGGTGCTCTCGTTGCAGGATACAACACAGCCGTACGTGTTTTATAAGGAGACAGAAGTCTAAGTGTCTAAACATAGGAATAAGTTTCATGCTCCAAATCCCAATTGCACAAGTTGCCTAAGTGATGCTCTTGGATAGACACGTGAACTCATGTGGAAGAAGCTCCACAGAACCTGTGTCATTGTCATCTCCAGGGCAGGGCCGGGGACATCCCTGTGCTCAGCATCATCCTTGTCACCATCCCTGCTCTCTGAGCCTGGGCTTTCCACTTTCCCTCCAGCGTGTGCAGGTCCCCCCAGCTCAGCACTGCAAATTCCACCCCTGGAACTGGGCTGCTGCTCCTCAATTTGGGAAGTGCTGCACACCACAGAGCAGGAGGCCACCATGAATTTAGCCAGAAGAACGTTGTCATGATGAGGGATGAGCGTGGAGGAAGAAGGAGTTGAACATTAATAACAGTGGACAAGACTTGTCTGTGTTGATGGATGGTTCTAGTACAAGGAAATCAAAACAGATTTAGACTGGACTTGGGATAATTTGCAAACTAGGCCAAAGCAAATGAACCCACGAGAACCTTTTTGTTTCTCTGTGCCCTCAAAACAGCTCTGCAGAAAGATAAAAAGAAACCTCTTTCACCCACTTGATCCCAAATTGCTTTTTCAAAAGACAGACCCCCTTTTGAACAGCTGTCTATGTGGCACAGATTTGTAGCAAGGCTTTGATGGGGAGAACTCCATGGGAGACTTCCCTGCAGTCCATGCAGGAGCTGCCCTGGATCAGATGGAGGTTCCTGCAGGAAGCACAGCCTGTGGAGGAGCCAGGCCAGAGCAGAGGAGGAGAATGAGAGAGAAAGGAGCCTTTAGGTCCTGGCGGCAGCCCTGTGCTGCACTGCCTGTTCTGTAGTGAAGGGCTGGGGTGGGACCTTTGGTGGCAAAGCAGGGGCAGAACAGGGCTTGGAATGAGGCCAGTCAGGGAAAGGAGGAGGAAAGGTTGTTTCCCTTTGTGCGTTAATAACTGTCTTTCTGATTCCCACCACCTGAATCAATAATTTAAAATGTTTTAAAAATATATATTTTTATGTTTTTATGTATAATTTGGCACTAAAATAATTTCCCCAAGCTGAGTCTGTTAGTCCACAACAATGGGGCCCTGAGTAACCAGATCTAGTGGGGGCCATCCCTCCTTGATGATCCTTGAGGTCCCTTCCAACCCAAACCATCCCATGACTTCTAGGGTGATTTCCATGGTATTTGGTAAGAGGTCTTCCATCTTTATTTCAACCTACGAGTTTTCTCATTCCTGATCTTCCAAGCCCTCTCCCCTCCTGCTGCAGGGAGCAGTGAGTGAGCAGCTGGCCAGGAGTTTGGCCATTTACTGGGATCAGCACACCAGTGTCCACTGCTTCTTACCAGAGGTGTAAGTCTGCCTACATCAAAAATGTTTTCACTAGACTTTGTCAAATGTTATTGGCTCCTTTCTGCCTGTATCTACTCATCAGTGTGTAATTAATTAATTAATTACCAGCCAGTGGTTCACCCACCACAGGTCTGAGCTGTAACACCCAACTTGGCTTCAGTTCTCTGGTCCCAGAACTGACCACAAGGATGTCCAGCAGAAAATTCCACACAGCTTTTATTAGAGAATTAGACTTTGAAATGCCAACTTGGTTTAGATCATAGAATGATATAGACTGGTTTGCATTGGAAGAGGCATCAAACCTTATCCTCTGCCACCCCTGCCATGGGCAGGGACACTGTCCCCTGTCCCAGGTTGCTTCAAGCCCCACTCAACCTGGCCAAAATCTAAAGTTATGAAGATTCCAGTAAAACCACATGCAGGAAGTTTTTCTGCCACCAAGGCTATTCATTCAAAATCAGTTCTCTAAGAACTCCCTATTAGAGGCAAACAATCCTCTTTGCCAACAAGAAAGTAATCTCAACAATTACATAGTGTTCTTTAATCTGCTTTTTCCTGAAATACAGCACAAAACGTGCACACACACACCCACACCCACACCCACACCCACACTCACACACATACACACTTTTTTCATCCTTATTGAGCAATTCTCACGTCACATTGGATTTGTGTCATTACAAGAATTTTGGTTTCTAATGTACTCGAAAAACTTCTTTGCTCTATTGATTGCAGCTGTGGATTTTTCACTGAGGACCTTAAACTCCTTTATCAATTTTCTGTTCCATGAAGTGTTTCCTTCTCATAGATTGTCAGGTATCACCTGCACTCCTGTTATTTAGAGCTTTTCTTTTTCAGTAGTTTAGCCCAAGTCCCTGGGAGGTGGGGACTCAAGCAGCAGGGGCTACTCTTGCTGGAAAGAAGAGATGGGCCCCGAGGAAAGCAGAATGTGGGACAGACAGATGGGGCAGGATGGAGGGGGGGTGCTTTGGTTCAGATACCTCGAGGGTCTGGGAAGAGAGGGAATGGATGGGTGCCCAAGAGATGAGATTGCTCTTGGCAGCATCACGGGCTGGGGAGTGAGGAACTGCCACAAGCAGCTCACAAATGTGAGCCATGGGTGGTCTCCCCTTGGTCTGCAGCTGTGCTCCAGAGCTGCTCTGGCCACTGGGAGCTCAGCAGTTTGTGGGGTTGGTGACATGTTGTCACTTCACTGACCAAGGCAATGCTGGCCAGCTACAGGGAAGGGAGGCAAAACATGGGCAAGAAGGATAGAGAATGGAGAAAGGTCCTCAAGGAGCAATAAAATCAGTGTTGGACACAAAGAGAGAAGACAGGAAAACACAAAAAGCTCATAAAGAGGAGAAATATCCAGAGGTTAAGGAAAGGAAAGTGGAGCACGAGCAGCATGGGGTGTGAGAAGGTCTGGGAGAAAACACAGCTCCAATGTGTGTCCTTCCCATCCCCCACACATTCTTCAAATTGAGAATAATGAATGCCCCATCTAATGAGAGAATGAGGTGGAAAGCTCCTGCATAATCCCCCCGCCCTCGCCGGGTTTCTGGAGCACATTCCCTTTCCCTGCCCCACAAAGGAATTGTCTTTGCAGCCTGTTGTAGATGATGAAAACCTCAGCCCAAAGCCAGAGAAGGCATTGCAGCACTTTGTGCAAAATGTGGAACACATCCCTGTGGATCCCAGAACTCCAATCCCCCTGTTCCCATACTGAAAGATGGAATTTATGCTCTAAGGCCAGTGGCTGTCTTGTTCCCTAATGTCTCCTCCTTAGAGCCAGAGAATCCCGGACTGGTTTGGGTTGGAAGGGACAGCAAAGCTCATCCCTTTCCATCCCCTGCCATGGCCAGGGACACCTTCTACCATTCCAGGCTGCTCCAGAGTTGGTTGATCCAACCTGGCCTTGGACGCTTCCAGGGATGGGGCAGCAACAGCTTCTCTGAACATCCTTATGGTGCTCTTCTCTCCTGCACAGACCCCCTTCCTTGGTCAACCTATGTTCCTCACCCTTTTTTTTCACTACCAAACATCCCTCTGCAATTTTCCTTACAAGAGGTTATGAGAGGAACACCAACATCTGAGCCTGTCAGAGCAGTGGTCCAGCAAAGCAACCTGTCACAGACAGACATGTCTGGCCAGGAAATCCTGCTTGGAATGTGGCACACCTGGAACTGAGCCAGAAATTGGAACTTGAAACCAAAACCTGTGGGTCCAGAGTTGTTCCAGCTGCACCTGCTGCCCATTGTGCCTGGTTCTGCACAGCTCCATGCACAACAAGTTATGCAAATAATACCTTCAGATACTTCTTTTTTATGTTTTCAGACTGGTTGTGCACAGCTTTAAGCATAAAATTGTAGAAATGGGAAATGGAAGAGTATCCCTTGGTTCATGGAACATCTGAATTCTGCACATGCTGCTCCTGTCTCATTTCTTAGGATGAGGACCCATCCCAGATAGCAAGGGGCAGGACAAGAGGAAGTGACCCCAAGTTTTGCCAGAGGGGGTTCAGATTGGATAATAGGAATCTTTTTTTCGTGGAAAGAGTGGTCAGGCATTGGCACAGACTGCCCAGGGCAGTGGTGGAGTCACCATCCCTGGGAAGGTGCAAAAAATTTGTAACTTGGGGACTTTTAACAGTGAGCATGGCAGTGCTGGGGCAATGGACTTGATCATAGAGGGCTTTTCCAACATCAGTGATTCCATGATTCTGCAAATTCCATAAGACAGCAAATACACAGGATAGCAAACCTTCCATGTGGGCAAACACACACAGAAATCTGTGTCCCTTCCCCTGACTGGCTGGGTGTGCAGGGGGTTTGGTCTCCTTCTTTGGCTGTTTAGTCCCAAAACCCCTGTATATTTTGAAAAGTAGGACAAGGAAGAGACTTCTGCAAACAAAAGGTGCACCTGGAGAGAGGGAAGAGGAACATGGAAAACAGTCACCCAATCCACAGGGGGAATAATAAAAAATGTAATTGTCCTTTGCAAGCAGAACTTTCTGGGTTTTTTGAGGTCTGTGTTGATTGTTTCAGGTATTTTTGTGTGGGTTTTTGGTTGGCTGGTTTGGGGGTTTTTGTTGCTCTTGTCCTGGTTTGGTTTTTTTTTTAAATTTTGGGGTTTTTTTCCCGAAAAGATGAATCTGACCTTGAAAGAAGTTTCAACCATTAAAACCAAAGCTATGGACCTGTGAAAGGAGCTGCTAACCAGGAGCAGAAGATATTTTTTTCAAGTAGTTCCTGAGGCTGCTTTTCCAGTGGACTTTGCATCAGTCCTTGTATCCGAACCAGCAGCAATTACCAGGAAGATTAGAAAGTTGCCCACTGGTTTCAGGAACATCAGTCCCAGAGAAACAGACTAATTAAGAATCAAATAATCCAGCATTTAGATAAATGCAGGGTAGCTTGATTGGGTCAAACCATCAGAGCTGCTGAAGGGAGAAGTGTGTCTTGTTAACCTGGAAAAGTTAATAAAATCCGAGAGCAAGGTGACCCAAGTGCATGTCATTTCCTTGGATTTGGAAAACGCTTTTTATAAGGTTCCTCATAAAATACATAAGGAAAATAAATAGGAATAGGAGAGAGGGAAACAAGTCATAATAACTGATTTCATTAAAAGATACAAATCAAAGAACTGCAGTGGAAGTTTGCTCCCCAGAGGAGCAGAGGTAAGAAAAGGGTTTTCTCAGTGTTGTTTTTTATAGTCTTTAATTAAATATTAAAACCAATGTTAATTATATTGTCAATGGAAAACACAAATTTAAAATATAGAAAATAACAAACATCAAGCTGTCTTTTGTAACAAGTTTCTGAACTGTCTATAACTTTCTAATGGATTTCCTTGGTCCTTTTCCATAAACACCCAAAGAAACTTCTCTTAAAATCAAAACCAACAACAAACCACAGAGATTTTATCTGAAAAAGGGTAAGAACAAGGAGGATTTTTTTCCAGTCTGCCTGCCAGATCCAGCAACCTGATGCTATTCTGGGCTGGAATATCCCTGCTCAGGAAAAGTCATGTCAGTCACTAAGTTTGATGTCCCCTTCTGGCTTCTGGAGCTCTGGGAAATGAGGACTGTCCCTGAATTCACACATTAAAAAAGTTGAAAGACACACACACAAAAATGTCCTGGGTAGTGCAGTTTCTAGTGAGTTCACCTAAGCAAACAGAGTATTCTGAATATGGGGAAAAGAGGAAAGAAGATGTGTGATTATCTGCACTCTGGTCACTCATGGAGAAAAGCAGGATTCAAAAAGGAGCTGGTATGTGAGTGTTTCCTTTTACCTTCACTGAAGATGGTGAGATGTTGAAGCACAGCACTGTTTATGGCAAATAACAAAAGCTCAATGAGTTTGAATTATTTCAGGTATCCCATCCAGGTGGCTGTTGTGCAACTTTTAGAATTCCTGGGGAAAAAAAATGCAACAAAACCAAAACAACAAAAAAGAATCCCAGAATGGTTTGGGTTAGAAGGAACCTTAAAGTTCATCCCATTCCACCCCCTGCCATGGGCAGGGACACCTTCCACTGTCCCAGGCTGCTCCAAGCCCCATCCAGACTGGCCTTGGACACTTGCAGGGATCCAGGGGCAGCCACAGCTTCTCTGGGCACCCTGTACCAGGGCTTGCCCACCCTCACAGGGAAGAACTAGGAAATGACAGATATATCTCAGAAATGTTTCAGTAGAAATGGTGTAAATATGAGGCCCCTGCCTTCTCCATGAAGGTTGTCAGCTCTGTAATAACCATTCCCAGCTGTCAGATGTTTCCTGAGACAGGAATAATGACAAATGGTCAATCTATTTTAATTTCATATAATAATAGACAAATCCTGGGTTGGAAAGGACCCATGGAGACCTTGTGGTCACCCCATAGTCTGAGCAGGTCTTTAAAGACTCATCCTGCTGCTGGAGTCTTGTCCAGTCATGTTTTGTCCACGTCACCCCCAGTGACAGAGGTCCCTGTGCTGGTGTCTGGCCAGAGTTTGCTTGCCCACTGGTCCTGGCAGGCTGAAATGACAGGGATTTAGAGAAAACAGAGGTTTATGTGCTGGCACACATGAAGTATGTGCTGTTCCTGCCCCTTTGCAGTGATGTTTTTGCTGCAAGTCTCATGTCTGAACTTAGTGACTGATCCCAGTACTAGATGATAAAGAGGACTTTAAATAGGGTAAAGAGACTGCTAACTTCCTTAAGTGCTCTCTGGAGAAGTAACACAGTTGCAGAACAAAGCCATACCAAACTAAGCTTCAGCTGAGAGGGAACCAAGAGAATGGAGGAACCTGGAGCCAACAATGAGGGAACAAAGCCTTCCATATGGGGTAGATTTTCAGACTTTCTGCTCCTGAGAGATAGACCACAGGAGACCTGGTGAGACACTGCCCTCCTGCCCTGGCACCAGGAGTCACAGTGCCTGCCATGGTGTTTCTTGTTGGAACCCAGGGCACAGGGAATGTTTCTCTGTCTGTTTTAGGAAGCCCTGACTCTCAGCAGAACACTGCTTTTAACCTCTGTCCCAGGGGAAAAGATTGCCAAGGCTTTGGGAGTTGGAGCACACAGGTGTGAACTAGGTAGCAGTAGTAGTAACAGTTTATCACAGGGTGAGGAATTTAGGGTTTTAGGATTTTAATATGAGAGTGAATAGGGGACAAGATGGAGGATTTTGGGTGTTGTCTCATCTCCTTCTTGTTCTTCTTCCACTCCATTTTCTGCAGTGTTGGTGGCACAAAGTCATTGGTTAGAGAAAGCAGTAGCATAGGTGCTATGTGAGTAGATTAACAGAAGTTATTGGTAGAAAAATAAAAACAAGATACGTGTTAGAAAGTAATTGGACTGATTAGCTTTAAAAGGCCTTGGGTTTGGGTGTTTGCTCTCCATTTACTCCATTTTGTGCCTTGCTTTCTGATGTGCTAAGTCTGATAACAGAAAAATAAACAAAAAAATAAACAAAGACTGAAGACAGAGAAAACTCAGAGTCTTGCTCATTCTTCATCCTTGCCAAGAACTCAGGAGGGAACCTCCTCCAAAAGGGCCCAGGAGGAAGGATCCCAGCCATGTGGGGACCACCAAAAAAACCACACATTTCTAATCAAGCAGCATGAAGGAATTTGTCAGATCTCCATTGACAGTGAGGGAAGGCACAGCTGACACATCAGGCTGATTGAAAGGTTCTTTTTCTCAGGGCACAGCTAATGATGCAGGGCAGCAGCAGTTTGGCTGTAGGAATCACACTCGGGATCACTGCTCTTTGTTTGTGGGGTGGGGATGCTTTGGAGGAGCCTAGAACCACATTGTGATGGTGCTGCAGTCCAAGCCACTTTGAGAAACAGGGATTAAACAGACAGGGAGGAGAAACTGAGGCACAGAGGGAAGAGAGCTTCCTGTTGGTTGTTCAGGCTTTCAGCTGTGAGCTGAAACCAAGCAGGTCTCCACTGCTCTGCCCACCCAGCTGGGGGAATGGACAACATCCCAGCTTTGAAAAAAATGCTGGGCCTAATTCTTTGGCCATGATTCTGGAATTTTAGGGCTTAGATTTTTTTTTTTTTTTTGCTAGTTCTGACTGGAAAAGATGAACATTTCTTATATCCATTCTACATCAAAATACTATTTTCACGGTCCTGCTTCTGGTTCTTTGCCACTATTCATGGTGACTTCTGCACAGGAAATAAGAATATAACGGACCCTGAAATTGCAAATGATCGCACAGGATTTGAGAGCTTTGCTAGAAAGCTGAGGAAAATCCTTCCCTGTTCTAAGCGAGAAGAGTATGAAAAGATAAAAGTTCTTTAATTTTGTATGATGTTCTAAAGCCGATGGCAATTTAAGGTATGGAAGTTGTCTTTCAGAGAGGATGGATGGTTGGAGAGGTGGAACACCCCTCCTGTGAGGAGAGGCTGGGAGTGCTGGGTGTGTCCAGCGTGGAGAAGTGAAGGGAGACTTTAGAGCCCCTTCCAGAGCCTAAAGGGGCTCCAGCAGAGCAGGAAAGGCACTTAGGACAAGGGGGAATGGCTTCCCACTGCCAGAGGGCAGAGTTAGACTGGATATTGGGCAGAAATCCTCCCCTGTGAGGGTGGGGAGGCCCTGGCACTCATGAGAGTAGAACACACGAGAGCCTTGCTTTCATGAGGTTCCAGTACCTCAGCAGGGCCTCCTGAGCTGCACAAGGTCCCACTGCACCACCCTGGAGCGTTGGTTCCATGAGGTGCCACACCCTCACTGTGGTATCTTTGGTCAATGGGGCCTCTCTGAGCCACAACACAGCCTTGGTTCCACTGGATTAGAGCCTTGGTTCCTTTGGGTTCCACAGCCTCACAATGATCTCCTGGGTTCCAAGAGGCCATGCTCTGTCACATTAGAGCCTTTGTTCCAAGAGATTGCATGGCCTCACCGTGTCTCCTGGGTTCCATAAGGCCCCCCTGTGACAGAGAAGAGCCTTGGTTCCCTGAATTAGCATAACCTCACAGCATCTCCTGGGTTCCATGAGTGCCCTCTGTGTCTATTCAGAGCCTTGGATCCCTGAGATTCTGTCCCCTCACTATGGTCCTTGGTTCCATAAGGCCCCCCAATGTGTCACTTTAGCATTTTGATTCCTTGAGATTCCACAGCATCAGTGTGCTCTCCTGTGCTCCATGAGGCCCCACTGTGTCACACTAGAGCCTTGGCTCTGTGAGGTTCCTCACCATGGACTCTTGGTTCCCTGAAGCTCCTCTGTGTCACATTTCAGCTTTGGTTCCGTTGGGTTCTATAACCTCACAGTAGTCTCCCGCCTTCCATGAGTTTCCAATTTCAGCCTCAGTTCCATGAGGTTCCATAACCTCCTTGGGGTCACCTTGGCCCTGTGAGGCCCTGCTGTGTCACCCCATAGCCTTGGGCCTCAGAACGGGCTCCTGGGCTCCATGAGGCCCTGCTGTGTCACCCCATAGCCTTGGGCCTCAGGATGGGCTCCTGGGCTCCATGAGGCCCTGCTGTGTCACACCATAGCCTTGGGCCTCAGAATGGGCTCCTGGGCTCCATGAGGCCCTGCTGTGTCACCCCATAGCCTTGGGCCTCAGAATGGGCTCCTGGGCTCCATGAGGCCCTGCTGTGTCACCCCATAGCCTTGGGCCTCAGAACGGGCTCCTGGGCTCCATGAGGCCCGGCTGGTGCCCAGAGCAGCTGTGGCTGCCCCTGGATCCCTGGCAGTGTCCAAGGCCAGGCTGGACAGAGCTTGGAGCAGCCTGGGACAATGGAAGATGTCTCTGCCCATAGCAGGGGGTGGCATTGGATGGACTTCAAGGCCCCTCCAATCCAAACCATTTAATGACTTGTAGGATTCTGTGATTCCTGGGAGGGTAAATGGGCAGAACGAGGCCTCAGGTGATGGCCAAGGTGTGGTCTGGGGAGATGTTGGACCCCCAGCACAAAAGCCAGTGTCAAGAAGTGCACTCAACACCCCATGACTGTTAAAAGTGACACTTGGTGACAATATTGCGAATGGCTCGACACGATGAAATGGAATTCTTTGACTCCATATATCAGAAGGCTTAAATATGATTTTATTAACAATGACTCCGAAGTTCAGAGGCTTGGGCTATTCTGTGCCCAGGTGCAGAGCTCAGATCTTTACTTCTTCATGCTCAGCAAGAGAATCTCAGAATGCTGTGACTCTGCCTGTGGCAGAATCCTTCTCTCCCTCTCTCCTGTCCGTGTGATGCTACAAAGTGAGAACTGATAGCCAGGACCAGCCTCCTCCCACAGCCAGGCCAGAGGGACAATGTCCTTGAACAGAGCACAGCTCAGATTGTTTATAGAAACTCTGTGCTGAGAATGTGTTTCTCCCTGGGAAGAAAAGCCTTTGCAGGTTTTTCACCCTCTGAGGGACACTTTGAGCTGCTCCTCTACAGGACTTTGCAGCAGTCACTGCTCTGAACCCCAGAGAGGGTCATTTTGGAAGGGACCACAGAGAGTCCTCTGGGCCAACCTCCCTCTGAGCAGGGTCATTCTAGAGCACCCAGCACAGGGCTGTGGCAGGGGAGAGGCTGGAACAGAGCCAGGGAAGGCTCACAGGTGATGGAAACCCCAGGGATGCTGGAAACCAGAGCATGGAGGGAGGTGGTGCCTGGTGTCAGCAGGAAATGAAATACTGAGCTGTGGCAGGGGCACAGCAGGGCCAGGGGGAAGGAAGGCTGGAAAGGGCAGGGAAGTCTCAACAATCTCCTCTGCACCCCGAGCTCCAGCCTAATCATGATTAGTCCCCTACAGTTATCAAATGCATTGATGGGAATTATGGGAGCCTTTAACGTTTCAAAAATGGATTGAAAGGTAATTACTGCTTATATTGCCTCAGATATTTTAGGTGATGGATTTCTTTGCAAAAGTCAAGTATAACACTGCTTTAAACCTCATTCCTGTGTGGTTATAAAAGTAGTAAAATTTGAATAAAGTGTGATCTTGAGATGCCTTTTCTCACTTTAACTTTCAAAATGGGCAAAAGTAGGTCTAGAATAGGCTTGGACGCTTAGAAAGGCAAACTTTGAAATCTAAGGAAATGAATTATTGAGTCTGACTAAGCAGCTCTGGGATCTGTGAGCAGAGAAGGCACAGGTACTTAAAATTCAAAATTCAAAAGGGAGAGAGAGCAGTGAGAAGAGGAATGTTCGAGAGGTTACAAACTGAAAAAGAAAGTTAGAATGACCAAAAACCCACCTCACATAAGAAATTAAAATTAATAATAGTAAATGGCACTTAAGCCATAGAAACCAAGGGGACCCAAGAGAAAATTAGGACAGTTGCACACTTGAGACAAAAATAGATCAGAAGTCACCTGTTGCCAAGCCTGAAATCTTATTTACCACAACTAACAGCAGCACCAAGGGCATTAACAGAAATCCCAGGGTAAATTAGGGTGGGTCACGAGGCCTGGCATCATCTGAGGAGAAGCCACAATTTGGCCTGATTCAAGTGAAAAATAAAACTCTGATTTCTACCTGGACCAGTAACAGCACTGTCTGAACAACAGATCGAGCAAGGACCATGGATAATGATTATGGAAATCAGGGACAGTCCCCATAATGGGGTAACAGATAAAACACCTCTGTCAGGAGAGGGTGAAGTATGGTTCAGACAAGTGCAGGCTCTTAGCTGGAAGTCAAAGTTATGGAACAAGAACAGATAAAGCCAGGGGAGCAGGGAGAAATATATAAAGTACAAGATAATTTAGCAAAGCTAAATTGTTTCTGGATAATTTAGCAGCATTTCCTAGCAGGATCAGTGCTGCCATGCATAGGACATACATGAACTAAATCCCTCTCACTTTCTGTGAGATCCTAATAAATTAGCCATGGATTTGGGCTCCGGAGCTGAAAGTGAATAAAAGGAGTCTGCAAGTGTTCCCACTGAAGAGGGAATTACCACAGAAGGGAATGCTGGTGCTCAGAGACAATTCTGAATCCATCAGGGCATGGACTTGTGAGGAAAAGTCTCCTGGGAGAGATCTCTGGAGAGAAAATGCCCTCTTAGGGCACAGCTGACTGCAAAGGGAAATCGCTTCAGTATGGAGTGGTGAGCAAAGACTAAAAATTAGGTCTGAGCCTCATGACTGGCACGTTACACAAACTGGGAACTGCTACCAAGACTGGCAGAAGGACTGGATCTCACTCTTTGAAATGGGTCACCTTTTGAATGAGGAGACATTCAGGAACACAAAGCAGACTCGTGTCCTTAGAGCATCTCAGCCAAGGCTGTCTCTTTTGACACTTGCTGTAAAATAGGGGGCCAAGAGTTAAGAAATAAAAATGCATGAACTACAGGCGTAAGGAAGGTGGAAAAGTTTTAAGCATTTATAGGTTGCATATGGCTTTTTATTTTTAACACTGAACCAACCAGCTCTGACACTCATTCGAGACTTCTTGTACAGTTAAAGAATCCCAGAATGGTTTGGGTTGGAAGGACCTTAAAGCCCATCTCCTTCTACCCCCTTCCACAGGGAGAGACACCTTCCACCAGGCTGTTCTGTCCCTTGTGTTCATAATTCCTGCAGGGGGAAATGCTGATGTGACAGACAGAACATAAATCCCATTATGTGTCAGTGGGAACTGAGAGGTGGGTCTGCAGCCATGGCTAGAGGTGGGTCATGAGCCACTTTGGACTGAAATTAGGAGAACCTTCCCATTTCAAGAATAAAGTGCACTATGGGTGTCAAGTCAGCATTCACCTAAAATCCAGTAGCCAGTTCATCATAGCCCAGTGGCAAACGGGGTCAGAGTCACAGAGAATTCCCCCCAGCCCCCCCATGCTCCCTCAGCAGCTGCAGAGGTCTCAGAGCAGTCAGTGAAGCACCTGGGTGTTCTGGCAGCATGTCTTCATTACATGGCTAAAATAATATAACAGCTTTGGCCAGGAGGGCCAAGGGCACCTGGGCAGTCCCAGCCATGGGTGGCAGCAGGACCAGGCAGTGATTGTCCCCTGTGCTGGGCACTGGTGAGGCCCCACCTCAAATCCTGGGTCAGTTCTGGGCTCCTCATAACAGGAAAGACATTGAGGGGCTGGAGCATGTCCAGAGAAGGGAATGGAGCTGGGGAAGGGTCTGGAGCACCAGGAGCGGCTGAGGGAGCTGGAAAGGGGCTCAGCCTGGAGCAAAGGAGGCTCAGGGGGGACCTTCTGGCTCTGCACAACTCCCTGCCAGGAGGGGACAGCCAGGGGGGTCGGGCTCTGCTCTCAGGGAACAGGGACAGGAGGAGAGGGAACGGCCTCAGGCTGGGCCAGGGAGGGTTTATAGTGAATATTAGGGGAAATTTTTTCATTGGAAAGGGCTGTCAGGCACTGGCACAGGCTGCCCAGGGCCGCTCTGGAGTCACCATCCCTGGAAGTGTTCAAAGGATGTGTGCCACCTGGGGACATGGTTTTGTGGTGGTGCTGGCTGTGCTTGATGATCTTAGAGGTCTTTTCCAACCTTAGTGACTCTGTGATCCTGTGGGTTCCTCCTTGAGGGAACCTGGCAGTAATCCTGCAATCCCTGTGTGGAATACAGATGGTTTGGCTGTTCCTTCCCTCTGCATCTCTTCATCCTTCTGCCCCACCTGCCTTGTGTGGAACAATTAGTGCCTTTCTAAATGAATCATAGTCCTGTGGCTCAGTCGTCCTCTGTGACACACATGATACCAGGGAAGCAGAGCTCCTGGTGGAGCTGCTGGCAAAGATGGAATAAAAACCATTCATTTTGATCCTGGAGCATTTTCTGAAGCTTTTATAATTCACCATCACTGTGAAACTGCTACAGGAGCTGCTCTGCTCAACCCATCAACCTGGAGAAAATGCTTTTCCCTCTTGAGTCACATTTAATGTCACGAAGCAGGAGCAAATGTTTGAGTGAAAATGCTCACAATAATAGAAAGGCATTTTATCTACTAGAAAGAGGTACAAGGTGGTTAGGCCGTTATCAAGTCCTTAATGTAAAAAATGCTTTAGATAGAGGGAAACTGGCAAAAATGGGAAAATGACTCTTTATCAAGATTATGAAATGCTTTCCATTAACTAGATCCAACATATGCTCCTTGTTCTACACAATCTATCAGATTTAAAGGAAGATTTCTTCTAAAGCTAATAAAACCATTTTTGAAATATTCAGTCTTTGCTCATTTGCATTTGCTTACAGAAAATTTTGTCTACTGTAAAGACAGCAAAGCAGTAATTATTTAAATTAGTTTGATAGATGTTTGGTAATGCTTTGATTAAAATATCAATTTTAGATACCAGTAAGTTTGTGAAAAGCAGAGCGTTTAAATGATAATGAACTTTTCTTCAAGAAATAGTTTCATTCTGCACAAATGATTTGGAATGAAAAGCCCTTTTCATACAAAAATTTCAGGCACTCAAACAATGGAAGCAGAGCAGAACTGAGGTCAATCTGGTGACCCAGCTGGATCATTATAAGACAGAAAAGGGGCTCATCTCTGTCAGATGAAATATGGGTGGAGCCCCCTCCACAAAAGAAGTGGTTTATTTTGTGGGTGATGCCCAAGTAACACCAACTTGCCTGGAAAATTGTCCTGTAGGCTGACAGACTTTGCTCAGGGATGAAGCTGAAGGTCACTGGCAAAAGGCAAAGACAAACCAAGAGATCTGTGGGAGCAGCCGAGCCCAGGCCACCCCAGGGCTCCTGTTCAGCTCCCAGGGATTGGTGAGCCCAGGATCAGAGAGCAGGAATCTGCAGGGATCCATGGCCTGTTGCTCTAGCTCTGCACATCCATCTCCCCAGATAAATATCCATCTAATCTCTACATCATCATTTTCCACAATCTCCCTGCTGACTCTGACCTAAATCCTGTTCTGTTTCTATCCTATCCATGATGGGTTTGGAGCCAAGGCTGTTTGTGTGAATCAGCTGTTCCTCTGGAAAAACATCTCAAATCCTTTTTCCCCCCTTGCAGTTCTGTACCCAGCTGGTCTGCCTCTGCCCCAGCTCTCTAAACTGGCAGTATCGTTCCCACTGTGATCCTGCCCTTCCTGAGCACAGCACGGTGATCACTGCACACCCTAAAGAAAGGCAGAGAGATATTTACCCAGATATTTAACTGTGGCTGCCTCATCCCTGGAACTGTCCAAGGTCAGGCTGGACGGGGCTTGGAGAAAGCTGGGATAGTGGGAGTGGTCCCTGCCCATGGCTGGGGGTGGAATGAGATGGATTTAAAGCTCTTTTCCAATCCATACTGCTGTGGCATTCTGTGGTACCATGATTGTATGATATATAAATGCTCTTTTCCCCTGTGTTCTCTTCCAGCAGCAGTGTGTTCGTGCACCTTAGGACCCATTACTGCTTCCCAGGTCTCTTCTACAGTGTTGTCACCAAGCTTCATTTTTCCTGCTCAGTATTTTCTGGAATATTGATTCTTACCTGGAAAGAACGGCATGTTGAATTGATGTGTATCAAACCACACCTACATTTTTCAGGGCCTTTTCTCATCTTCTCAGGGTTTTTCTGAATTTTAAGCTTTTTTCCCCACCTTCAAAAAGAGTAGGCAAAAGAACAAGATATGGTGACACTGGTTAGCTGAAGATAAGTTCTCATTTGGAAAATGTAAGGCTTTGGTGGGAGATTTGAACTGCAAATGGGCAGCCAGGGGTAGATTTTGTCTCTGGATTAAAACAATTATTATTTGAAGTTCAGAGATGTTGTGAATGACAAACCAGGAGTGACCCCCTCCTCCTACCTGGCAATGACTTTAATGTAGAGGGACACAAGCCCTGTTAGCTATTGCAGCCTGAGGAGACAGCCTGGGAGCAGTAAAATTGATGTGGAGCTGGCCAGAAAAACAGGATTTGTATATTTTCTCAATAAAACTGTGCTTCTGAGACAATAAATTTCTGAGTGAACAGGAGCAGTAAAGGTGATATAGGTGTCTGCTGCACTAATGAGCAACATGCCAGCCTCTGTGCCATGATCATGAACCCAAGCAGGGGTGCACCATGTCCTCACCAGACTTGGTGCAGCAAGCCTCAGATCCTCCTAAACAAAACCCCAAATGGAAATATTTAGAGCTTAGTAAAGGATTTTTTGCTAGCAAGGCTTCATTTAATTAGCAAATCTGTGAGCAGGGCTGCTCTGCTATGAGAAAATCCCGTTTGGCTCTCACTGTGCTGATGTTTGCTGTCGGGTAGGAACACCAGGGAAGTGAAGCAAGCCCACAGCCAAGCTGCAGTAATAGCTGAAAACTGTCTGAAAAGCTGTCTTCGCCTGAGAAAAAGGTGGGGAATGAAATTCAGCAGTCTCCAGTGCCAGTTTTCCAGTGAGGGCTGAGCAATATTTCACTGCTTGATCCTCCACAAACTAGCACCTTCAATATTTCTTTCACTGCACAGCTAAGGGCGACCTTGCTGCATCAGATTGCACCAAACAATTGTGGAACAGAGAGGAGCAGACAGATGCTAAAGTGAAAATAATTCAGCAGCAGCAAAGCCATTCCCATTGCTAGGAGCTCGTGGTGAACCATTGGGAGTTTGTGCCAGCAGCTCCTGTCTGTGCAGTCCCAACCACAGCAGAGTGAGTCTCAAAAGCCACTCAAGGGGAAATACCTTTATGCAGATAAAGGGCAGATTTAGATGGGATAGTGGGAAGGAGTTGTTCCCTGTGAGGGCGGGCAGGCCCTGGCACAGGGAAGCTGTGGCTGCCCCACCACTGTCAGTGTCCAAGGCCAGGCTGGACGGGGCTTGGAGCACCCTGGGCTATGGAAGGTGTCCCTGCCCGTGGCAGGGGGTGGAATGAGATGGGTTTAAGGTCCCTTCCCACCCAAATCATTCTGTGATTCTAAGAGATGTCAGTGCTACACCACCCTCACAAATGGCATCATCATGGAAAGTGAGACTGCTGTGTCTCAGAGATCAGCTCCCACTGAGTTGTCCTGGTTTTTTTCCCCTTGTGATATTTGTATTCTCCAGAAAGATCCATGCAGGTATTTTATGACCAAATCCACAGTCTCTTGTTTCAGCTGTTGTTTGAAAGAGGCAAATTGGCTTTAACAGGCTCATTATCACAGCTGAGGAGAGGAAAGAAAGTCCAGCTGCTGATAGTGGAGCAGACAACATATCTCCTCTTGACCTCCAGCCCCCTTCACCCCTCCACCCTCTGTCCCTGGAAAAATCCCCACCCCATCATGCCATGGTGTGAATCAGCACCTTTCTCTGGAGCTCTCCAATTAAGATTCAGCAACGCTTGGAGAGCAGCAGTCGGCCCACACTGGACTAATTAATTTTTCTTGCCTGAGTAATTACAGTCCAGAGGTGACCATGAAAGCCAAGCAAATCAATTTGTGTTTTACTGAGATCCTCATCAGTCATGGAGCACTAACCAAGAAGAAAAAAATGACCAGGGACAGAGCTGGCCCCTGAACAGCAACCAACAAAGGTTGCTCTGAAGCTGCTAAACTTCAGTGCTGGCAAATGCAGTCTTCAAAATATTTTTGTTTTGGTTTGGTTTTTTGGGGTTTATTTGGCCCAATCACTCTGCTGCTCAAAAATTTAAACTCCATCTCCCTCACTAGCACTCACATTCCCTGCAACTGGCTTGTTCCAGCCAAAAACCCTTCAAAGCTCAGTTTATGAAGATGAGCACAGTCATTTTGCAAATGTCTCAGCAAGTGTTGAGAGCGACTTTCCCACTTTCCAAACAGAGGCAATCTGCTGCTCTGCTGAGCCAGTGTGGCACCACCAGCAGCTGAACCTATCTCCCAGGAAAAGCTTTCCCAAATGTGCCAGGGATGCAAACAGACAGCTGTCTCCACACACCACTTGTTGATACCCTTGTGAAATGTCTTGCTCAGCCATAACAGAGAACATCCCAGAGAAATCTTGTCTCCTGAAGCCAAAGATTCCCATCTGAATTTTTCCACAGAGTTCATGCAGTCCTAGATGAGTGGTTTGACTGGTGGTATAATGGAGAAGATCAAGTTTTTTCTACACTTCAAAGAGCTGGGACACAGGGCTCTCCCAGGGGGTGTGAGGGTTTGTGGACAGGAGCTGTCTCACCTGAAATGGTGCAGGTGGAATGGAAGTGCCAGCTAGGAATGACCTTTAAGGTCCCTTCCAAATGAAACCATTTTATGATTCTGTGATAGGATTGTGAGATTCTTCTTCCCAAGCCAAAGCAGGTGGAGGAGTCCAATGGGTGCACGTGTCCCAGAGTCACTCCTAAATACCCACTCAATCTGTGTTTTCGTGGCCAGCTGTGGCAGCTTGCTAACACCGTGTGTTTGGGCTGTCTTGAAGTCTGAAATCTGCCTCAGGATGCCTCATCCCTCGATGGAGCCAAGGAAGGAGTGACACCAGCTTACACAGGGAGAGTCACTGTGGAAGTCAAATGTTCCAGATCTTCTCCAAGAGATGCAGCACCAGCAAACACAGAAGCAGCATCCAACCAATGCCCTGTCGTTCTGATTTTCAGCCTTCTGATGTTTTCATTTTTGTGATGGTATTGTCGTGGTCCATGCATTGACAAAGGACTCTTGACAATAATTTCAGAAGGCTAAATATGATTTATTAAAATGACTCCATAGTCAGAGGATTTGGGCTATAATGTGCCTAGGTACAGAGCTCAGATGCTTCTTCTTCAATGCCCTGTACCAGAATGCCAGAGTGCTTACAATATCAGAGAGATAACAGTCCTTCACCTCATAGGTTGAAAGAGAACCCCAATCTCCCATTTCCAGGAGACAGGCAGAGCAATCCAAATGTCCTCGAATCACACACCAGAGATTTTGTTTACAGAAACTTATACAGAGTAAAAAGACAGTAAAAGATGTTTTCGCATGGGAAGATTTTCCTGCAGGCTTGCACACAGAGAAACTTTAATATGTTCTTGCAACATGATGGAGTTTCTCACACTGCTTTTTATAAACATGCACATGTTTTTCTAACTGTCTTTTTGTTTTTCATTCTTTCTCCTGAGAGAAGAAAGGTTTGATGGACTTTGTCATTGACCAGTGTGGTTGGAGAGGATGTAACTTCACCTTCCAATTGATGGTCGTTCCCAAAACTCTATATAATACAAAAACCAAAATAAAACTTGTTTCTTCCTTGCCTTCTCTCAACTGTGTCTCTGTGTTTCGTGTTGTGCACTAGTGTGACATTGCCCTTCTTCCTGGAACACTTGGGTACCAGCAGATACCTGCAGACCCTGCAAGGAACGTTGCTGCAAAACGATTAATATCAAGGGAGACATGAAGGCCCCTGAAGAGTCACATGATGCCATTCTGGAGCCTGTGACCTGTGCCAGATCCAAGTGCAGCTCAGAAAGGGCTGGGAGGGCTCTCTGAGTCACATCACAAAGAGAACAAACACAGATGAGGGAGCAGGAGCCACCCTTGGTCCTGGGGAAGGTTTGGGTCTGCCTGGCTGTAGAGATGCTCCTGGTGGTCTGACAGGAGCTGAGGTGTTGCCCAAACAACATCCCTGTTACTGTTGGTGTCCCTGCTGCTGTCACTGAAGGACAGTTTGTTTGCAGCTATTACGACCTGGAAGTGGGAATTTAGGAATGTGTTATCCCTAAGGAGCATCACAGTCTGTTCCCATGCAGTCAAGAACACTCACAGAGGGAGAATGATTTGGATGAACACAAGGAAGCTGCTGAGCTCCCAGTCAGAACTCTGTGGCTTGTGGATGATACTGCAAAGAGCCCAGCAGAAATCCCTGTTTCCAGTACAGTGGTCAAGGCACATTCACCTGGGTGCAGAGGATTCTGCTGGTGTGTTAAAGAAGATCTGATTGAAAATAGGTCACTGCAGAGATAGCCAAGCTAGAGATACGAGGTCTGGGCACTTGCATAGGATTGCACTGGGGAAGTTAAAAAGAGAAGTGCAAAACAGAAGACGGGATGAAATGGTAAATTTGGCACAAATGTGGCATTCTGGAGTTTTCAGGGAGAAAGAGGGGATCAGAATGGGAGTCAAAGTGTTGGAAGGGAGTGGCAGGACAAAGCTTTGTCACACCAGATCTATGAGTAGCCAAAGGAAGGTTTTGATGATCAAAGTTTTTGCCTGTCATGGGGGTGAGGCCCTACCTGCAGTGCAGTGGATTGGGCTGCTACTGGTGTCCAAAGTGAACCACCTCATCAGCAATGTTTGGCTACTGGCCCTTGCTGTGTTGTTTGGCACCACTGAGAACTGGGCTCCATCCTTGGGGTTACTGCAGCTGCTCCTTGGAGTCCATCCCCCTGCTTAACCCAGCTCAGCTCTGTGCCTGCCTGTGGGCCTGGAACCTGGTCTGACCCTTGCCATCATGCTCTGGCCTCTCTCTTTTTAATCCATATCCCTCTGGAGGCTGGAGACAGTTCCTAAAACTGGCCACAGCTGTGGTAATGCGGACGGTCGGTGATGGGACAAACGGAGATGAGAGAGCTCTGGAACCAAGGCTGGTCTTGGAGCATGAGGTTTATTACATAGGGCGTGGGTAGAGATGTCCTGCTAAGAGCTGGCAGTCACAGCTCGAAGCAGGACCAAGAGATAGAAGGATAGAGTAAGAGAGTAAGCACAAGAGCAAGAGCAAAAAGCAGAGGAGTAAGAAAGCAAAGTTCCCGTTACAATGCATTAAATCTTCTATACTGAATATTCTGATTTACACTAACCAATGTAGTACAAGATACAAATCCTATAGCATTTACATATAGCCTATACGAATCACTACATTACCATACTGTGTTATATTTTAAACCCTAAAAACTACTCTTTGGACCCCTCTTGCCAAGCTGGTAGGGTCTGCTCTGACCCTTGGACTCTTGGTAAGGAGAAGGGCATTGTTTAATCAAAAGGGGATTACCTTCAGCTGGCCACACTATTGTTTCTCTGTTGTTCAGTAACAGAGGCTGGGCATCTTAGACAACGAAACTTGCTCTCAATTCTATTTCACTTATATGTTTCACATTATCAAAGTCTAAACAGTCATATTTATAAGGCTTTCCTGTTTCATCCTTCCCAACACACAGTCCCATTTGTCTTCCCCAGCACTGATCAGAGAGGAAGTTACTTTCCCTTAATGGGCTGGGCACAACCCTCTGATATTGCCCAGGCCATGGTTTGCCTCATCTGCAATGGGATCAAGCTCTTGGCAGACATCCCACCCGAAATCCACAGTTCCCTCAGCAGGGCCTGTGACCTTTCAGCAAGACTGAGGGAATCCAGCGCTGTCAGAACAGGGAGCTGGCCTGGTTCATACTCTGGGTGTTGCAGTGCATGGACAGACCTGAGCAGGAGGAGAAGGCTGCTCAAGTGCATCTGGCTTTTCCTTCCTCTTTAAAATAAATGTGTGTGCCTGCAAACACGTCTGTGGTGGTGTGGGATGAGCCTCACTCCCAGCACCTCATGCAGGGGCAGATGGTTGTCCCTGCCAGTTACTTCAAGGCTTTGAGGCTACTCAGATGTGGCATCAGCTGTGTGTTTTATTTGAGCCAAAAGCAGAGTGCCTTTGGAGCTGTTGTGCACACAGGACAATGCAATTTCTGCCAAAGGCTTTCAGGATGCTCCTGTCATGAACAATCCTGCTTCAGCCATTCCCATCAGGACCCATCAAAGGTCAGTGGCAGGGGTCTCAAAGCCAGGTCAGGAGGAGAACGGGATGGAGTGGGAAGAACACTTCTGCCCCAGTACTGATCTCCACATTCCCTTGTCCAACCGGCACTGGTCAGTGGGGCAACATTGCCCTGACAGCTATCACTGGACAAAAGCACCCTGCTACACCCTGCACATGGACTGGGTCAGAGAGAAAGTGTCATTGGCTGGGGAGGAGCCTCGGGTTTGTTGCTGAGGTCCCATAATGGGGCTAGATGATGATCAAAGTGACCATCAGGGGTTCTCTGCCCAGATTTGCACAGCGTGATGGAGATTGCTCCATCCCTGGAAATGTCCAAGGCTGGATGGGGCTTGGAGCAACCTGAGATAGTGCAAGGTGTCCCTGCCCACGGCAGGGGCTGGAACAAGATGGGCTTTAAAGTCCCTTTCCAACTCAAACTGGTTTGGGATTCTATGATTCTGTTTAAGACTGTGGCCCATTGTCCAGAGAAACCACCTTCTATAAAAAGCTGATCCTATTAACGACACTGCAGTTGGCATTTGGGTTTTTTGTTTTTTTTCTTTTTCTCCCCATGCACAGAAGCTGCTTGGGGTTTTATTTGGCCACCCAAAATTATGGCTTTTTTCCAGAATGGGCTTTTCCTGCCAACACATTTATTTTTAGACATAATTGCTCTTCAGTTCCTCCTGATGAGCGTGCTTTGAGGAAACGCTGCTTTTGGAAAGGCCCAAGCCCCAAGTTCAGCAAGAATTTGCAGAGAGGGACAGAATTGTTGGGATTTTTCGCTATGCTCTTTCTCCATGCCTCCTTCCCATCATGCCCGCTGCTGTCAAGGCAAAGACCTTGTTTTTGTGACTCTCCCAACCTCAGCAAAGCACAGGCAGAGGGACCCCGAGGCGCTCTTACCGCGATGAATGGCGCACCAAGAGCTCTTTGTCCTCCAACGCGAGCGACTCTGAGCGTGGCAAACCCGCCCCGTGGGTCATGGAGGATGCTAAAAACATGACAGATAATTTATCAGCATAGCTGTGTGAAAGCCAATTGGTGGTGACAATTACCAAACTTGCACCCCAGAACAATGGTCTCTCGCTGTAAGATGAAAATTTCCCCAAAATTCGCCCGCCCCTTGCGCAATGGCACCAAGAAGATGATTTCTCTTGACGTGCTGAACTTTTGAACCCAATGAAAAAAAAATTTTTTTTTTTACAAGACAGTCATCGAAAGTTCATTGCCCTTTCTCACATTTGCACCACCAAAGGGACATAAGGAAAAACATCAAGTGTAATATCCGTCAATATTAGTGAGGCATTCAGAATATATCACCGATGCATAAATAACCCCCATGGAACTCCAGTGGCAGGGGGAGGTTCTGGAAGAACGGAGATACACAACAATATTTAATTATAAATGGCATCAAAATGATTGTCTTTAGTCATCAAAGGGAATCTCACAAGCATTCCTTTGGTTCAGATGTGAGCCTGAAATCCTGGGTGCCCCCATCCAAAAGCTCAGGATTTTTCTTGGTTGACTGGCTACTTTTTCCTGCCAAAGCTCATAAAAATCCAGACACCAATTTACTTAACACGAGGGGTGTGAAATCCCCACTTAGGGAAGGTGAATTTAATTGGAAAAAAAAATCATAAATCCAGGCCACTGAACAGTTTGAATTGGCGAGCTCTCTTGTGACCTTGATTTGTTGTAGGTTTTTTTCCTGAAGTGTTTTTCCCAACACATGTTGGGTGGAAAAATCCACTGGAATCACCAAACATTGGGTTTTCCTACCTTTTGTACAGAGCAGTGGGTGTACTCTTTGTCCAAGGCAAAGGCTGATGGAAAAAGCTGCCTGGAGGAGCAGCAGGAGGAGGTGTGTGGAGGAACCCCAACTCTCTCTAGGGATTAAAGACATGGAAGCTGTTAGTTCTCTTCAAAGTAACATCTCCTACTGTCTACTCTTGACTTGAGGCTGTCAGGGTCATCTGATCCTTAGTGCAAGCCCAGTCCATGGCCAGCATCCTCCTGTGCTCCCCTCAGCCTCCCTGGTGCCGTGTGTGCGTCCAGAGTCTCTGCCCTGCTGGGCTCTCTGTGCTGTAGAATCAGAGTGGTTTGAGGTTCATCAAAGACCATCATTCCCATTCCATCTATGGCCCCATGGCCACATCCCTGCAGCAGCTCTGTCTGGGAGTCTCCAGAGTCTCCCAGCACAGACAGCGTTGGGCCCAAGGGTGTCGAGCTGCTGCTGCCAATACCTGTGCAAAGGAAATTCTCTGGAGCACTTCCAGTGCTGTCCCAGGAATTCTGCCAGGGATGGCCCACAACATGTGCAAGGAAGGAGTTCAGGCTCACAGGCCCAGCGCTGTCTGTGGTGGGAGACTCCAGAGACCCTCAGACAAAACTGCTGCCCACAAGGCTGGGGGATGGAATGGGAATGATGATCTTTAAGGTCCCTCCCAACCCAAAGCCTACAGCACAGACACCCCAGCAGGGCAGAGGTTCCATCACAGACAGCACCAGGGGGGCTGAGGGACGCCCAGGAGGATGCTGACCGTGGTCTTGCAGTAAGGACGAGATTACTCTGACAGCCTCAAGTCTAAAACAGACTGTGGGAGATGTTAATTTGAGGAAAGCTAAAGGCTTCCTAGTCTTCAATCCCTAGAGAGACTCTTTTTTAAGATTCCTTTCAAATACACACACATGTTAAACAAAGTGGGTAAAGCACAATCACGTGGAACTTGGAGGAAGCTGAAATTACTGCACCTCCCATTTCTGTACCACTGTTGGACTGTTTGGTGAGGGACCCCTTCACTGCTTCCATGTGCTCACTGCCAGCAGCAGCTCCTACTCCTGCTGCTGAAAATGCACATTTGCTCTTCGTACAGCTTCCCTCCCAGGAACCTGTGTGGGAATACAGAGGGAGAGGGAAAGGAGGAAAAAACCTGTCCCAGCTGGAGAGAGCCCCATGCTGTGCCTTGTTGCCAGACCCAGCTCCCAAGTCTGGTCAAAATATATCTGGGTGGGCAAAGACAGCACGGAAATCCTCCCCACAAGGTGTGAATATTCCACTCTGGGGGTCAACCACCAGCTCCACGCTCTCAGGGGGAGGGTGTCTGTAACAGGGCAGGGAACAGCTCCAGGCAGTGCTTCCTGTGGGAGTACAAATGTGCTGGCTTGGGGATGTGATCAGAAATCGTCTGGGGTCACTAAAACCCTCCTTTATCCCGAGCTTTGTGCCAGCCCAGAGCAGGCAGCTCTGACAAGGGTCTGCTGGGGGACAGGGGCCACCAGCACAGCCACAGAATCAGCCTGGGGTACCAGGTGACAGTCACAGCTCCATAATGGAGATAGGCAATGGAAAAAAGGGAAATAGAGAGGGACACAAGTGCAGCAGAAAGAAAGCAAGCTGAGGCTCAGTGTGGAACACGAAATTATTAGAGAATTATCTGGCAGATATGCAATAAGCAAAGTACTGGAATGGAGATGCTGTACTTGGATAGGGATGTACAGCAGAAGGCACAGGAAAGGGGACACGGAGCATTGGATAAATTTAATATTTTGATGTAAAGAGCAAGACACCTTAAATCATTATATCTGATTGAGAGTGGCAAAACAACTGAGCAGGAGATTTCCGAGAGGGAAAACCAGCTTCTTTCTAAGTCATACAGAATGCAACACCTTTTTTGTGTTTTGAAAAATTGCAGAATTTAAGTTAGGGAGGAAATAAAGTCAGAGCAGCATCTCCAGACACCAAGGCAGCAGAAAAACCCAGAGATGGACACAAATAATTATTTCCTATCTTGTATTTTAGACATTTTTTGTTTATTGAAAACCAAGTGCAAACTCACACTTTCTTTCCATGTACTAGTGAAAAAATGAATTAGGTTTACATCTTTCCAGTGAAAGAAATTAATTATTGTTTTATCTTTCTCCTCTTTTCCCCCTCCCCAATAAATAGATATAAAAAGGACATTTTAATCTGAACAAAAGGGTTTCCCATACTGCGTCCCTCCTGCCATTCTCACTCCACTGGGCTGTGCTGCTCACGTGGATTTACTGTCAGCACAGCTCACTGAGACTCGATGGCTGTTACCAGGAGCATGTTTTCTTTGTAATAACCCACTGCCATTTTCTACACCGTCCCTGGATTTATGACATTATTTATTCTCTGTAAATTCCCATTGCATTTTTTCCTAATGGCAATTTCACCCTTTGTTTCCCCTCGACAGTCACCCAGAGCTGCAGGCTGGGGGTGCAGGGCTGGGGGCTTGTTGCCCTCAGTAAATGCAATTATTGATGTGTCCCCAGCACACACACATCCATATGTGTCCAGATTTGCTACTAAAAACACATTTGCAAAGAAAAAAGGAAGAGTTCAGGAAGGATGGAAGTTAGTAAAAACATTGCATTGTGTGGTGAATCTTTTCAACCAGAAAAAACAGAATTTTTTTGAAGTCCAAGCAATCCTCCTCCAACCATTACGCAGAGAATCATCTGCCTGACCAGCCAGACCAGTGACTTGTGACATTTTCACATGAAATGATCTTACCTTTGGTTCAGAATAACATCTCTAAGATATTTACATTTGGAAAACAAGAAGAAGAAATTACACTTGGAATTTTTATTTTATTCGACTCTCACTCATGGGATACATGAATTTGTGGAACAGGGATGGTGTGCATGGTTTTATTTTTTTTATTTTATTTAACAAAACCAACAAAACCCAGACACCCC
>VXAX01004439.1:117541-157377 GCA_013399835.1 Leptocoma aspasia
AAAAAATTCATTTTGATTTGAGCATCCTGGCCTCTCCCCTTGGTTTGGTAAATGAACAATTGATTATTCCCTTTCCACTGCACGACCACTGACACTGCATTTATTTCCCTCTCTGCAAATCTTCCCACTGAGAGTACTCCCAGCTCCATAAATTCTCATGAATAATGTACTAACCAGCATAAATGTGACACTTTCATATATGTGGCCTGATCTGATTAATTGGGAACCACAACATCCTATTATCTATGTTATCTCATCCTGGCAGTTTATATATATTAGATTGACCTGAAATATACTTTTAATTGATTTTTGTCAACAAACCCAAAGAGCTGTGGTTTGATTTTACTGTGCTTGTAGTGAGCCTGGATCTTCACTTAAGTTGAGCTGCATTTCATACTTTGATGGATTTTCCATTAAGATCACAAGAAAGAACCTTATTTAGACATTAGAATGTTAAACAAAACATGGCATAAAGGACTAAGGGAGGAGAATGCAAACCAATACCATTAAAATTCTTACTAAAATAAATATACAATGACTAAAAGCAGTTTGATACAACAGAAAATAAAATTAGTAATAGTCAGAACTGTGAAACAGCTTATCTAGGAATTTAAAAAATCAAAGAAAAAAGTCCAAATTCAGTGCTAATATTCAGTGAAACCGTGGAAGGAAAAGGTTTGATAGAACACTACAATTCTTCATTTGAGTCCCTCTAAAGAATAATATTTATCTGTATTTATCTGAAGGCTGGTGGCCAAGGAATGAAGCCTCAGAATGTCAGGCTGGAGTTGGGGAAGGGTGGTTTCTGAGGGGTGCTGAGCCCCAGGGAGGGAGGGGGTCCCCATTTGGGCTCCCAGAGCCACCACTGCCCCAGGATCACGGCACTGGGATGCCTGGAACACGAGGGAATTCGTGTTCAGCATAAGGAGATTGCAGATTCCCTTGCAGATGTGCCTGGGAAGAGCTGAGGAGTCAAAGCTTTCATCGTGTTTTGCAGCTAAAGGTGTATTTGAGAGCAGTTACAGCTCCTGAAGCTGCTGGAGGCTGTGGGAAATCCACGTGCACTTGGTCTGTCTTTGAGCAAAAACTTCATGGAAAGAGTGAGCTCTTGGTGGAAAGGGCCCAACACTGAGCCAAGATGCTCCTTGTATTTGATTTGGCTGCTGAATGCCCTGAAAGCAAAGAATAAAGAAAATAAAAAGCCTTGATGAGAACAGCCAAGGCCTTGATGGGAAGAACTGGGGCTTTCTTGACTTCTCGTGGTGGCAGAGGGGTGATGGAGGCTGGGAAGCACGAGACAAAGGGGCCAGACCCAGAGGGAACAGGAGAAAACATGAAAATATTGGATGTTGGGAAGGAATTCCTATTCCTGTGAGGGGGGCAGGCCCTGGCACAGGGTGCCCAGAGCAGCTGTGGCTGCCCCTGGATCCCTGGGGGTGTCCCAGGCCAGGCTGGATGGGACTTGGAGCCACCTGGGACAGTGGAAGGTGTCCCTGCCATGGCAGGGGGTGGCACTGGGTGAGCTTTGAGGTCCCTTCTAACCCAAACCAGTCTGGGAGTCTATGCAGCAAAAAAGTGTCAAAACTGTGAAAAGCAAATAAGAAAATATACAAGAGGGGAGATAAATATGCAAAGAAGGAACACTGCAGACAATGGATAAACTGCCTTAAGGAAAATGCCTTGTATCTAATAATCATTGGAAAATCAACTATTATACAGGAGTCTGCAGACCAGAAAAAAACCAAGGAAAGAAAGCACAATAGAAGCAGTGCCTCAAAATATTAGATTTTATACATTTATGACACCAACACATTCCAAAAAGGCAGACATTTTTTTTTTTTTTACAGCTCTGACTAGCACCAGATAAGGAAAAAACCAGGCAGAGGCACACAAACAAGCAGGAAATTGCATGGGAAGTCGACATCAATGCTCTGTGAACGAGCAGAGCTACAAAGACTTCACTTCATTGTGCTGAGGGAGAAAGCAAACCCAGAGCTAAGCAAAGAGAAATTAAAATTTCATGCAGGGTCTAAGGCAGTGTAAGACACAAACACACCAGAAAGGATATTTATCGGCCAAACAACACAGGAATCGTTACTTTCAGCAGTAAATTAAAGGAATGCTGACATGAAATCAGAGAGAAATATTCCATACAAAGCCACAGGAGTGAAATGGGTAAGCAAACATAAAATATTCAGTCAGGATGATGCATCTGCAGCAAGGGAGAAATGGTTTCTGCTACCCAGAACTGCAGATATTGGTGTAACTTCAGGGCCAAGAGTTCCCAAATGGAACTGACCTCCCACACTTCCTTTTACACAGAGAGGACCCTGAGTGAGGCTGTGAGAACCTTGACCTGGCAGGAACCGATGTCACAGAGAGCATCAGCCACAGCAGCTGGGGCACAGGGGGCCTGGGAACCCCACCAGGAGCATTGCTGGCACCTTGTCAGGGACCTGTGGGGCTGGGAAGGCACTGAGAGAGGTGCCCAGGGAAGCTGTGGCTGCCCCAGCCCTGGAGGTGTCCAAGGCCAGGCTGGATGGGGCTGGGAGCAGCCTGGGACAGTGGAAGGTGTCCCTGCCCAAGGCAGGGGGTGGGACAAGATGGGCTTTAAAGTTCCTTTCCAGCCCAAACCCTTCTGGCATTCTGATTCCATGATGATGCTGTGATTCCATGAACCACGTCTCAGCACAAACACCAGGACACCGAGGGTTCACTGCTGGCACAGCAGGTGAGAGCAAACACACCACCAGATGCCAGTGCTGGGAAGAGGAACCCAGTCTGGTGTACAGGAAAACCACTCCAAACTGAAGGCTGACCCTCAGGGTGGACGTGATTGTGAAAGGTAAAACTAATCCCAGCAATGGGTCCCTGGCCACCAGGCTTCCTACTGGGTGGAGCTGAAGTCCAGCAAATCAAAGCTCCCCTGGGGCAGAAATCCAGGTGCTTAAAAGACTGAGCAGTTTTGGGGATCATGATTTATCCCTCTGGGGCCCGAGCTCACATGTGGGTCTTATCAGGGACTGCTGAGGCCTACAGCTGGATCTCCTTCAAATTCACTCTTTAGATCTCTGTAACTTCTGGAACTGCAGCCTCCCACTGCCAGGATGGATTCTGATTACACAGCAGTTTCCTCTCGGTGTTTTTCCACTGATTCCCACTGAGTTCTGCCTGATTTGTGTCAGTGTGATGGGAGGGAGTTCCCAGCTACGCAGTGCTCACTGCTGTGTCTTCCTGGGGTGTCGCTTGGGGGGATTTGGGGCTGCTGTTGGTACTCTTTTCAAAGCAGATCAGTTACTGGGGAATGGATGGCAGGGGCCAGAACAGCACTGTGCTGTCACCTTCCCCTCCTGGAACAGGAAAGGAAAAGCTTACAGCCTGGGAAGTTCAAGTTTTTACACCAGACCCATCCAGCTCAGATTCCTTTTTAATGGTTTGCTCTGAAAGCAACAAAGCAGTCTGGAACCAGCCCAGGCAAGACCAGTTTCACTTTTGGACAGCAGCAAATCCCCTCCCCAGTGTCACAGAACCACGGAATCTTCAGAGCTGGAATGGACCCCCAAGGATCAAGGAACCTGATCCTGCACAAGACAGCCCAGTGATCCCAGCCTGTGCCCGAGAGCTTTGTCCAAACACTCCTTGATCTCTGTGCCAAATATTTTGCCTGTAGCTACATGGAAAATCCATTGCTTTGTTTTTATTACCAGCTAGTGTCACCTCTCTCAGGTTTGTCAAATGACTCTGGGCTCAGGAGCCTCCCTGGATTGTTGGCAGGTTCTTTCTCCACTTGGTGCAGATGGAGGAGGGTGTGCAGGGCCTGGCAGCACTGGCATCACAAAGGCACTGGGGAGAGGGAGAGTCCAGGGCTGGGAGGAGAAATGGGGAGCTGAGAGGGCTCATAGTCCAGAGGAGAAATGGGGAGCTGGGAGGGCTCATGGTCCAGAGGAGAAATGGGGAGTTGGGAGGGCTCATGGTCCAGAGGAGAAATGGGGAGCTGGGAGGGCTCATGGTCCAGAGGAGAAATGGGGAGCTGGGAGGGCTCATGGTCCAGTGGGAGAGCCAGCAGGAATTGCCTGCCCCAGGCCAGTCTGGCACCACTATTGCTGAATGTGTGGCTTCTTTGGGAAGCATTTCAGGTGTGCCCAGAGAAGTCCCTGGGAGCTGATCCTGACCCCATCATCTGTTCAACAGGTTTCCAAGAGAGATCAGGGCTTACCCCAGATAAAGACAACATTGTTCCCTCCTAAACTGAAGTGGCCAGTAGGGTGGGAGGTGACCTTTAATTTAATTTAAGGCAATGAATGCCTTTACTGCCTTCCTAGACCCTGCTCTGTGCTTGTTCTGCTCGTGGGCTCGGGGTCAGTGTCAGGGTGGGTTAATGCCAGCTGCACCCCCTTTCCTACAGCTCAGAACCCCCTGGTCCCTCTCAGGGATCCTTTTTCCCAGTCCTCCTGCTCCTGTGGCTTGTACCCCTTGCTGCTCACCAAGGGCTCTTGGGAAGAGCTGTCCCTGCAGGGAATAAGGCTCCCTCCCTCCCCAGACACCTTTAGGGTCTTTCCAGGACCCCATGAAAAAGGGGAAATGCCCTGCTCAGCTGCACCCAGTGTCTGGTGCCAGAAGGACTGGGGCTGGTTCAAAACCCAATAAAAGCCTTGCTGGGCTCACTGGTTTCAGTCCAAGGCTTCCCAAGCATCTTCCCTGCTGACATTTCGGGGCTTGTGGGCTGATCCTGAGCAGAGATCAGAGCTGGCAGGTTCAGCCCTGATCCAGGAGGACCCCCATCTCCAGCTGGACAGAAGTGTCTTACAACTGCAACTCAATTACAAAATCAAACCCAAGATTCTCCTGACAAATCCATGCAGAAATTCCTTTTTCCTTCGGAAAAGAAGTAGGAGGGTGACAGAACCAGACACATGGATCTGTGACTATGAACTAAATTATTGATGTTCTCTTCTTATGAGTCAAACTCTTTATTGCAGCTGAATGTTGGATTATGACAGCCAATGGTCTGTGCAGACTGTTCACTGCATTATTTATGTCAATCATCTCAGCTACACCTTGTTCTCTTGATGGGGACTCTTTTAGGGTTGAAAGATCACTGCAGAGAAGAATTTGTGGATAGTAATTAAAATAAAATCAACTTAATTTCCATAGGACTTGATCCTTTCACTGATTTACAACAACAATCCCTTACATATGTGGTTGTCTTTTTTTTTTTTTTTGGTTTTTACACACGGAATTGTCAAGGGAATGAGATTCCCATGAAAACAACTAAAACAACTGTGATTTACTCCCAACATGGAGTTCAAGCTGGAGGTTGGTTGCTTAGACACCAAAATGCCTTGAATTTTCTTCTCCTCTTTACAATTGACTGTCAACCCATTGGGCATTGATACCTCCATGAATAATGAAGAAAAGGAAAATCATCACTGAAGTTCTAAGCTAAAATACTCAAACACGTGCACAGATAAATTTGGAGCATATTTTAACTAAAGAACAAGTTAGTGACAAACAGATTGGATAATGTATTGCTACACTTGAGGGTTAATTATTCAGAATAAATGGTCTAAGCAGGGTAACAATGATATCTGTTTATCTTGCAGTCATTTACCAGGCACTCAACAAGTTCTGGGCACGTTTTCCCCCTTTTAAGTAATCAATATCTCTCTTGTTTCTTTACCTTCATATTTACACCCAAGCAGAATTATTGGGAAGGGGAAAAGTTGGATAAAGCACCTAGAAAGGAAAGCCACAAGCAAATGCTTCAAACTTTACAATTCACATTTATTTTGAAAAAATGTTTTGTTAAAAATACTCCTACAAAGGCATTGGAGCAGCAGGTTTCTGTTTCCTTTATAAATACATCTGATTTATTTATTTATTTATTTCTTCTCAGTAACATTGAAAGACATCTGACAAAGCCAGGGAAGCCCTGGGCTGAATGGAAGACACATCCCTGTGTAACAAGGACCTGCACATGATCTCCCCATTCACAATTTAAAAAAATACAAATACTGTCATGAAAAGTGTTCTGTTGTCCTCAGGGTCGCGGCCAACACACAGAAAGAGCAGGAGTCCAGGGCTGGGGACACCCTAGAGCCCAGCTGATGGATCCTGGAGCTGGTGGCAGGGGAGGACAGGTCCGAGTGTCACCCTTGTCTCTGGGTGGCTGAAGGACTCACCCCCTTTCCCCATCCCACTCTTCAGCTCCCTCCAGAGTCATGACCACGAGGTCAGAGCTGGCAGAGCCTCCTGTCCCTGCAAACCTTCCCTGTGCCCCTGGCAGCTTCTCCACAAACCTCCCAGGGAAGGACATTTTCCAACAGATGCTGTCACATCATGTCCTGTGGGAGGACCCCACAGCAGATCACAGGAACCAATGCCCTGATGGACAAGAGAATTCCCTGCCACATCTCCTCTGTGCCTCACTGCCCCCTGGCACCTCACTGTCACCCCTGCCTTCCCTCTGGGACCTCCTTGGGATTTGGTATCTGAGCTAGGAAAAGATCTTCCCTGCAAGGAGTCTTTTGGGATGGGAGCACAGACAGCTGCGTTGGCGCTTCAGTTCCTCAGAAGCCCATGGGAGGATGATGGCAGAGGAAGGAGGTTTGGATACCTTTGCCCAGCTCATCCTGACAGATCTCTGAGCTCCCAAACTCACCTGTGTCCTGCTCCCTGCAGGCTCTCTGAGCTCCCAAACTCCTGTGTCCTGCTCCCTGCAGGCTCTCTGGGCTCCCAAACTCCTGTTTCCTGCTCCCCAGTGCTCTCAGACCATGGCTTGGGGCAGTGAGAAGGGTCATGCCTTGATTTGGGATGTGCTTGGAAGCACCAGGCCCATCTATCCACCAAGAACTGTGACACCTCAGCTCTGGCTTCAGGGCTGGAACACCCCCAGGCTCCCTAAAGTTAAACCTCAAAGCTTTCCCTGGGCAGACTGAGTTCACACCAATCCACACAGCATGGCAGGGAGTGGCACGAGGTCAGCAAAGCCTTTCCAGAGCAAACTTGGAAATACAAATGGTGTTCCAACACCGATGGATGTGCTCCTTCACCCGTGGCAAGAGGCAGGGCTGGACCCTTTTCCCTGAACTATCCCGGGGAACGCTGGCCAAGGATCCTGACACACCAGACATGCCTTCATACAACTTTATACTGCTTCATCCAGGTATGTTTCCAGAAACAAAGGGAGGCAAAGGGAGAATTTTTTAATGGGAAGAGATGTAGCTAAGCAGAGGTTCCCTGCAGAGATGTGCTGAGCCAGCTCCAAGGAAGGAAATCCCTGGCAATGGCCCAAACCTGAACAAACCATCCAGCCCTTCCATACTGGGGAGGGGACAGAGGGCAGAGAAACAGCAGAGACAGAGAGCTGAAGGTGGAGGACAAGCAATGACAAAGAAAAGGGTGCAGGAGTCACAGGCTGTAAAGAAAATGGACAAGTCACTGGAGGAGGGCACCCAACAGAAATCTCCTCCAATGCAGGGGCTGCGGATCCACAAAAGAAGCAGCAGATGCAAGCCCCCATCTCTGATCCTTGATTTCTCCCCCTCCATCTCCAGCAGGATGGCAGGGGCTGTGCTGTGGTGTGGAGTCTTGAAGGACCATGCTGGAGAGGGGAGAAGCACAGCCAGGACTCGGGCAGGAGAACCTGGGTGATCCAGGAAGCTGCACACAGCCTGGCACCAGGGATTGCTGTGCTTGTCAGGGCATCCACACCCTGCAGCTCCTGCTTAGTGCCTGCAAGTCTCTCACCCTCCAAGGAGGCTTTCCTTCCTCCCCTGCTCAAACCAGGCTGCTCAGTCTCCACTGTTGGGTGGAACAGGGATGACCACACTTGTCTGTGCCTCTGTCCATGGCCGATCCCAGGCAGGGGGAGCTGGGCTCTTGCACTTGCCTCCACTCTTGAACAGCCTGAAAGAAAACTCTGGAGCTTGCAGGATGGATGGTCAGTGCTTCTACAGACCTGAGGGACCCAGCCACACCTGATGGGCTCACCCTGAGCAACTCCTCACTCCAGAACCCTGGAAGATTTTGGGAACTCCTGGAATCTGAAGTTTATTTCTTTGTACTTCTTTTTTTTTTTTTTTTTCTTTTTTCATGTTTATTTCTTTGAACTTTATTTCTTTGTACTTCAGTCCTATCGAAAGCCTGGGCTGGGCTCTAGGACACTCCAGGAGGTGCTCAGGTAGGGTGGGAATGGACACAGTGGTCACTGGGAGCTGGGCTGGCCAACATGAAACCCACAGCCCTGAACCTTGGCCACCTCACATGAGGGTTGGACCCTCCTTCACTAAAAGCTGGGATTTTCCTATGATCCCAATGCTCCTGGGATCCTAGACACAGAAGCTGGGGTTTTTAGAGGAAAACAGAGCCATCAGAGAGCTCATAATCCCATCCATTCCTCCTGGAGATCAGAGCCCAAGCAAGAAGCACTAGTGCACCAAACGTGTCCCTTGGCTGGTCCCCTCCAGCTCAGAAAGGTCTGCAGGGGCCAGGAATACATTCAGGGACCCTTCAGCTCCAGCCTGACCCTTCTCCCACATTCCTGGGCTGCTCTGCAGAGGGACAAAAGTCCCTGCCTGTGTCAAAGAGCTTTTCACTCATGCCATCAAGGCACAGCAAGCAACGAAGGGTTTTAATGTAAGTTGTCCCCAGGACATAAAGAACAAACTAATCTTCAGAGCTGGGCCAGCCCTCAAAACCAAACCTTGCACTTAATCCCTGCCTGGATCTTGTCCTGGAGCCCTCAACCCTCAATGCCTGCTCTGGGGCCCCTCTGGGATTTCCCTGCACTCTCCCAGCCAGCCCTGAATTGCTCCATTACACCAAGAGCTCTTTGCCCATTTTAGAAGCTTGTCCCAGTCTCCTTTCCTGCATTTCAACCCTTGAGGCAGCTCTGACACGTCCATTTGGATTCCTGGTCAGATTCCCAACCAAGCAGCAGGTCACAAGGCTGAGCAGCCGATGCAGAGGGACAAATGTCACTGTCAGAAACCACTCTGGAGCAGAGGCAGGGAAGGACAGTGATCCCAGACTGAGCACTCCTGAGGTTCTCTAGGTCATGAAAGAAGGTTTGAGGTAAGAATGCTTCCACAGAGAGCTTCCACATCCAACCCATGATGGATCACCCAGTCAATCTCTCTTTTTGTGCTTTCCCAGTTGTTTGAGGCACTGATGTCCCACTGCACCTCTGAGCCCCAGGGATGCCTTGGGATACACAAGGAATTGGGAGGAGGAAGCAAGTGGTTTCCTCTGACATGGGAAGCCCTCTGGCTCCACACGGAAATCCTTCCCCAGGAAGAGGGAAAATGGAAAATCAATGATGCTTGATGGAGTGTTTGGGCTTTTAAGAGACGTAGAACGTGTCAGTCCCAAGAATACAATCCAATAAAAGAATTTCTGCAGGAATCCTGTTACACACCCTGTGCCCCCAGGCATCCGTGACCCAGAGAAACTGGAAGAAGTATTTTTGTGTCAAGGAGATTAGCGTTTTAAAAGTTTGTGCAGTCACCTTTTGAATCCCAGAATGTTTTGGGTTGGAAAGGACCTTAAAGCCCATCCAGTCCCACCCCTGCCACGGGCAGGGACACCTTCCACTGTCCCAGGGTGCTCCAAGCCCCATCCAGCCTGGCCTTGGACACTGCCAGGGATCCAGGGGCAGCCACAGCTGCTCTGGGCACCTTGTGCCAGGGCCTCCCCACCCTCCCAGGGAAGAATTTCTTCTTAAAATCCAATCTAAACTTATCCTCCTTCAGCTTAAAGTCATCTCTCCTTTTCCTATCAATCCACCTAGTGCTGGGTGTCCATGTTCCAGCCATGAGTTCCAACCACTGTGCTCTGCACCAAGGAATATTCTGCTTCCCTGCCTTTGAGGTGTTACTGTCAGAAACACTGACTGCTGCTTTCTCACCTTTCTCACATCTTTCCTGATTTAAGGGCATGAAATTTTTATCATTGTGGTTTACCTCTGCCAGAATCAAGAATCAAAATCTATTTATCTTTTATACCTCCCACAGACTTCTGGCTGTTACAGAAGCCCTGATCTGGCTGCACCTATCTGTATATTTATTTCTTTCTTTTTGTGTATCCCTTTTGAGTGGAGGAGAACAAAAGCATCTCCAGCATTTGCAGAGCCAACACATCAAGAAGTCACTGGCTTGTGACCTTGTGTGAAGGCTCCTGAGTGCCAATATTTGATAGCAATCAGAGATTTCACATTTATTCTCCAGCAGCAAAGGCCAAGCCAGGCTGTGGGTTTGCCACACCATCTGTCCCAGACTGATGGTTTCATCAACCTCCATCTCCCAGCCCACTCAGCCTGGAGTCAGTGAGCTGGAAGTACAGAGCAAAGGCAATTTGGGGAAAAGGGGACCTGACTGCCAGCTTCATCCTCAGGTCCAGTAACGGACTTCCCCCAGTCCTCATGGAATCATGGGATGGTTTGGGTTGGAAAGGACCTTAAAGATCATCTTGTTCCAACTCCCTGCCATGGGCAGGACTCCTCCTTGAACCCCTTCCATTAGCTTTTCCTAACACAGCTGTTCGGCTCTTAAAGACAAAATTTATTCCTTCCCTCCCAGACTTAGTTGGAATAACCAAAGAACACAGCACAGCATCAGTGGAAGAGCTTCAGACCGACCCCAGAGGTAGAAGTAGAAGCTACAGTTGAGGCAAGTGAAAAATTCCTGAAGTTTACTGGCACAAAAGAGCTGGAAATGGATCAGCCAAGTGTTTGTTGTTCTTTTTTTCATGAAGGCAAAATGGAGTTCCTGATAAAAAATGAGGCACGCAAGGCTGAGCTGTGGTTTGTTTGCAGGGATGGCAATGGGGGCCCTGTCCCAGTGATGTCCCAGTGATGTCCCAGTGATGTCCCAGTGATGTCCCAGTGATGTCCCAGTGGAATCAGACAGGGAGACAGAGTGGCACTGCTGCTGTGCTCCTGCAGAGCTCACAGAGGAATTTCTTGCAGAATTTAAAAAGGAGAAAAAAAGGGAGAGATACTGCTGAGTAAGTTTTAAGACAGCAGGAATGCAGATTCAGGAAAAGATTTGTAGGGAGAGAGAACTTCTTGCTTCCAGTCCCAAATTTCTGCAAATAACATTTTTCAGTTATTTCCAGAGTTGGCAGGAGTTTACACAGGGACAGCAAGGAGATAAATTCCAGGAAATATTTGGAGAGTGCAGGTTTTCTAGCAGAGCAGTGGAAGATTGGAACACATATGGAAGCAAACACAGGCCAAGGTTGTGTCCTGTCTTTGGGAAGGGCAAAGAATTACAAGAAGCAAAGACATCCTGAGCAAGCTTAAATAAAAAAAGGCCAAAACGTGACTGTAGCTAAAAAAAGTTGAATCCTGTATGTGAAGAACTTGCAAATATGTAACATTTTTAAGGATGGAAAAAGACCTACATTAAATCAGCCTTGAGTTAGACATGCAGGAAAGAAGATGATTTACATTAAAACAATAAACTCCACTAAACCAAACCAGACAGCAGTGACACTTCCAGTACTCTGTTGTACATCCAAGGCAGTCCCAGATTTATTGCATCATCAGAGGACACAACTGTTAACGATGCAACAGAGTTCAAGCCCTGAGTCCAGGATTCGTATCAATCAGCCTGGCAAATATAACAAGAAGTTTCCTCAGCTGCTCAAACCCTCCAAGAGGCTACAGGCCACTGCTAATCCACGGCCTGGGTGATGACTCCTGGGAAAGAACCTTTCCTTTAACCCAAATTCCAGTAACAGCTTCAGGGAGTGTGGGAAAAGCCCTGCAGTGCAGCCAGCAGCTGGAACTGCTCAAGGTCTCTGTCCCCAGCCCAGCCCAGGCCAGGCAGGAGGGAGCTGCTCCAGGTACTGCTCAAGCAGCCAGGGCAGAGAGCAGGATCCTGCTTTGGGGAGAGGGAGCACAGGAGCCAGCAGTCCCTGTGTGGCTGATCCTGCGAGGCAGAGCTCACAAGGGTGAAGCTCTGCTGTGTCCCCAGCTCCTTCAGCCCCTGCCCATGGCTGTCCCTCACCCTGGCATGATGCCATGAGCTGACCCTGCTGTACAACTGCAGGGGAGCCATGGGATGGATTCCAGCCCACCCTGGCACTGGGGCACTGAGGGAACACTGCAGCAGTGGAATCCTGGCACTGGGGCACTGAGGGAACACTGCAGCAGTGGAATCCTGGCACTGGGGCACTGAGGGAACACTGCAGCAGTGGGAATCCTGGCACTGGGGCACTGAGGGAACACTGCAGCAGTGGGAATCCTGGGACAGCCACGTTTCTGGATCACATGGAAGACACAAGCATGGATTGCTGCCTTTGGAAGCTACTGCTCTGCACTGAGGATGTTATGGGAGGAGAAGCTCCTCAGCTGCTGAGAAGCACAAATCTCCCCTAACTCATGAAAGACAGTTCTGAGGATTTACCAGGGAGGAGAGCAGATCCTTTAGGGAGGGGACATGCAGCTCACAGTGCCCTGTTTCGTGTCCCCACAGCCACTAGGACAAGTGATTCCTCATGGCAGTGCTGTGTCTTACAGGTTTGTTTTTCCTTTCTCCTTCACACCCCTGGGCTGTAATTCCAGTAAATGGGCTGGTGGCAACTGTTGGAAATTTACAAAACATATTTTAACTTTCTACTGTCCACATATGCTTTGCTCCCTCTGCTCTGCCCTGTGATGCTCTGCAAGATTTGAACTCATCACTGTCCAACCAACTGAGAACTTCCAACCTGCTCAGCATCCCCACCCAATGCCATCCACAGGCTGACCCTCAGCAGGAAATGGGAACAGGAGAAGGGAAGGGCTGGGAGGTAGCTTGAAAGGTAGAGAGGAAATGTGAAAATTGCAACAAGCTGCCTGAAAATCTCCATGTGATGATTTTTGTTACGTACCCACACATGCACACATGCACATGCACAACAGCGTTTCACAGTGTCAATGTTAACAAGTGCCTTTTCCCCCTTTCCCCTTGGAACACACTGAGTTTTCCATTAGACTCCCATTTCACAGCAGTACATTGGAGACCCATGAAATAAATATGTTATTGTCACTCCAGTGCCTCTGCCCTCGCTCTGCAGCATGTGCCAGAGGCATTTACAACCAAAACACCTGAAGGAACTCGGTTCCCTGTGCTCCCAGGAGAGCTGAAGGATGCAGAAAGCTGCAGTGTTTTCTGGACCATGCCTATTTTAGTCCAGCTCTCCGTTAGTGCTACACAGCCAAACACAGATGTCACAGCCATGTCTGGTATAAACAGATGGGAAGGTGTTACTTTTAGTACCACCACCACCGTGTGATTTTTGGTCAGAAGGAGAGACAAGGATGTGCTTTCTCTGTCCTGCAGATGGCTGCCACAGCTCTGGGGGCTGTGGCACTGGGACCTGTCCTTTACAGTGGGCTGGCTCTGGCAGGTAGATGTGTCTGAAGCAGCCAGCGAGGAGATTCAGTGCATTGAGACAAAATGTCTCCAAATGAAGAAGACCTGAAGTGCCACTCCAAGGCCTGGGTGGCTCTGCAGGGATGCTGCCTGGGCATTGCTCCTCCTTGCTGTCCCCAGGAATGTAGGGGGTGGCAGAGAACAGTCAGGAATTGTCTGGGGAGGACAAGTGAGGAGCATCATGTGCTCCTTCCACATGGCTGCCCCACAGGAATCTGCTGGTGAGTTTTGTAGGCAGAGCTCTCCTGGCAGAGCTCTGGGGTGCGAGGTCACTCCTGGCTGGACAGTTGGCACAGCAGCATCCTGCCCTCACCCTGCACTGCCATCAGAGAGCTTCACAAGCCTTTGGGACACAGTGACAACTGCTCCTTGCCAAAGCACAGCAGCCATGATGTGGGAGAGATGCACCAGGGGAGGCTCCCACACCACATGGGGACAGGGCACACCTGGGGGCTCCTGGTGTCCCTGTGTGCCCTCTGCAAACACTTCCTGTGGTTTAGTCAACTCCAGTGATTTTTTATGTCATTTCAAAGCTGAGCCCATCACGTGACCAGGAGCAAGTGCTTTTTGGATGCAAAGGCATTCCAAGTATCCCCTTGGATACACAGGCTAAACCAAGCTGGATTTAGGGCAGAGAACTGCCTATCCAGGTACCACCTGCACACCCCTGCCCACAGCCCCCTGCCCCTGGCTGCACACCCCTCTGTGCCACCTGCCAGCCACTGCAGGGGCTGTCACAGGGGATGGCCTGTGGGCACTGAGCTCAGGACAGGACCCTGGCACCCAGCACACACCTCCTGCCAGGTTCCCATCACTACAGGCAAGCCCAGAGCTGCAAACCCAGGGCTGGGCTGGATGCAAACACAAACACAACACTGCACTAGAGATTTTGGACTAACAGAGGCTGAAGGGACAATTCCTCCACTGAAAGCCCCTGCTGCTAGAGCACCAAACCCTGGGACAGGGCAAGGGCTCAGGAGAGAAGTCTTGCTTGTAGGGACTGCTCTGATGCAGCTTGCAAGGGCTTTGTTGTTGGAGCTGGTCTGGCAGTAGAAAATGCTAGAAGGATTTAATAAATGGCCTCATATTTTACAAGCAGTCTGGGGAGATGATGTCTGGCCACAGAGGTCTAGACAGCTTGGGATTTTCATCCACAGCAGACACACTTCCTCTTGGATTCAGCTCCTGGAAAATAAAGGCAGGCAGCTCCCAGTGAACGTGCCTTCAACACTCCTCGCTGCCAAAAACCAGAGAAGGAGCCCAGGAATGACATGGCAGTGGCAGACAAGGGCTTGTAAACACTAGTCCTGAGGCCATGACCAGGAGATGGGTGGGAAAATGCCACATGTGGAATGCTTCAAAGGATACAAGGTGGTGTTGGGCACAGAGAACAACCTGATTCTCATCTGCACCTCCCTGTGCTTGGCTGCTGGCATTCACACATCCCAAAGACCTGGTCAGTAACTAAAACAGCTTTTTTCAGTTATTTATAAACCCATTGACGGATCATTCAGCTTCACCCACAGCATTTTGCCTCTGGAGAGCTGGGATTGGAGTTTTTGCTGTCCTGGGCTCTCTCTGACGTGAGGGGCTGAGCCTGAAGTTGCACCACCCCAGGAAGGGACAGGATGCCCGGGGCACAGAGCCACCCACACAGCCTGGCACCCGCAGGGACCCATCCCCTGGAGATAACACAACCCCCACTCCAAAATGCTGTGCCACCAGCTCCTCTGAGAGGACTGGGCTTGCCCTGCCTTTCCCAAGCACTAATCCAACACCTTCCACAGCAGCCAGACACTGCCAAAGGGCTCTGAAGCCAGCTGTGGAGTCATCATTCCCTCACAAAACCCATCCACCCTTCCACATTTCCCTCCCAACCCCCCTGTGATGCTGCTCACCCCCAAGGTGAGCTGGTGGCCATTTCGCTTTGGCAAACACCTGGAACCCCAACAGCCACAAACATCTGTCGTGCCACAACCGTTTGGAAAGAACAAATAAGCAAACGGGAGGAAATGTGCATATAAAAAACCTTTTTCTCCTGGCATATGGTCAATAAGCTGCAATTTTTCCTTCCACAGGGAAGGGATTTAAGTTCTTGGATGATATGATGCTTGGAGATGTCATTTCTTTCTCATTAAAAAAAACCAAACCCCCAACCAACCGAAAATTTCCAACCCCAAACTCACAAACTGATGTTAACAAAACAATGTAAAAGGACAAATCTCCCAACAATGACAACTGAAAAACAAAGGTACACGTCAGCATTTGTAATCAAAAACTACTACATACTGTACTTGGGAAGTCTCCTGGGAAAAGATCATTGGCATCTAGAAAGGATCTCACTAGAAGTCTTGAGCAATGATATGTATGGCACACGATGCCACTGGAGGGTGGATGGACGAACCCTTAGGAAACTGTCACTCACAAAACTGTTCCATGACAAGAGAAAATAAGAGACGTAAAAAGTATTGGTGCTCCCCATCCCCACCCCCCAGGCGTTACAGATTCCTTCTCATGTGTCGGAAACAGCCTCCTCTAGTCTTAGTTCATTTGTTGTGGTTTTGTTTGTTTTTTTTAAAAAAAAAAGTCTTCAGCTTTTGAAGGAGTCCATCAGTTGCTGAGATGCACTTGGTTTAACAGCACCAGAGCTCCAGCTCCCCCGTTGGATCTGCTGACAGGGGCTCTGGGAAGGGCCTGGCTCGTGGCATTCCCAGAGCCACGGGAGGAAGAGATGTGCTTCTCATGGCCTTTCCTTGCAATCCTCTTCCTGGAGAAGTCCCACTGCGCCAGAGGTGCCTGGGTCCAGCTGCAGCAGCCTTGTGTAAGAGGAAACATGAAGCTGCTCTCTTCTCTTCTTTTGGAGACTCCCATTGGTCTCGGAGCCCTTTTCAAGAACGCAATTGCTTTATTATTATTTAAAAATATTTTGTAGTTTGTTCGTTTTTTGTTTTTTTTTCAAAATAGTTGTCTTTTTTTTTTTTTGTTCCCTTTTTCCATTGCTTAAATTCTAGAAGCTCTTGGCAACTTCTCATTGTTGAGGACAGGGTGTTCCCTCCTCCTGCCATGATCCTCAGAGCAGCTGCCTGTCTCTGGTCCATGCAGAACACTCAGGAACTGGAGCTTGGACATACAGGGGCAAAGGGGAGCAGGGCCTCGAGGAGGAGGAGTGGGAGGACAGGCAGCTATCAAACCTCCACAGACTGGATTTGGTTCATCTGTGCTCTCATCACCTGGATACTGTTCAGAATTTTCTTCTGGTGTCCTGCTAAAGTGACCCCGACCCGCAGAATGTCCCTTTGGGAGGAAACAAAACAAACACAAATATCAGGAGATAGTTTCTCACAGCAGAACAAGATCACAGATGGTATTAGAAATTATCTTTAAGGTCCCTTTCATCCCAAACCATTCTGTGATTCTGTGATTCTATGATTCCCTGATTCTATGAGTCCATGAGAATGGTATTTAGGGAGCTGAAGTATCCACAGATTTCTTCCATGAATGCAACAAACAGATGCAAAGCTTGTGAAACCTCTACTCTTTCATTTTTTTCTTGCTTATTGTCCAGTCTTGGCACTTTCTACCTACCTGCAGCACCCTCAGAGTCCTGAACCTCAACAGAGAGTGTGAAACCAAATGCCACAGGCTCTGCCCTCTCTGCTTGTGAGTCAATTTGTGTTAAATTTTTACCCATGTACTGTTTTGGATTTTGGATTGTCTTTAATTTTGTGGTAGAAAAAACTAACCTGTTTTTTCTACCCCTGGAGACACAGGACAGGGATGTCCTGCCCCTCCTCAGGGCAGATCTGACCCCCATATGCAGATGATGCTGTTCTTGATGCTTTTCATTTGAGCTGGTAAGACCATGAAGTGATCAATTTTTACACTTATCCTTTTGTTAAATCATGGCAATCTCATTTTTGGACAGCTTCTATTTTTTATCGATTTAGGCATCTGAGAGAAATAAGAGTCATGCCAAGAGCATGAGTGAGGCTCTAAATTGGTCCTATCCATGTCTCCAGCTGAGCTGGCTCTCATCTCCCCCTTGCTGAATAAACCTCAGTCACGAAATCTTCAGATCTTCTTCCCATCAGGGGATGGGAGGCCAGATGACCCAAACCTGACTTAAAGGAATTTCAGATGCCTTTTGTCCTTGAGTGTTAGGAGCAGATGTTTAAGGGGAGGAGTGGCAAAACCTTTGCCATGTTTAGAGTGGAGGTTATTGGGCAAAGAAGGGTAAAGAGGAGCTCCAAAGGGTGGAAAAAATTCTTCACTCATGTCTGTAAACCAGAATAAGGCTGTGGCTCTGCACAACCCTGTAATTCCAAGCCTTCTGCCCTGGACATTAAATATTTGATTGGATATTGGGAAGGAATTCTTTGCTCAGAGGGTGGTGAGGCCCTGGCCCAGGTTGCCCAGAGAAGCTGTGCTCCTTCCCTGGAATTGTCCAAGGCCAGGCTGGATGGGGCTTGGAGCAAGCTGGGATAGTGGAAAGTGTCTTAAGGCCCATGGCTTTGAGATGAGCTTCAAGGTCCCTTCCAAATCAAATGGTTCTGTGATTCTTGAAACATAATTTGGTGTCTCTGGTGTCCCAGCCTGCAGACAAACCAGTGAGAACCCTTTCCAACAGGTCAGTGTTGAGACCATGTGGATAAGGTGAACTGAGTCAGTTTTCAGGAAAAATTCACACTTTGCCAGCTCTCCAAATTTGGATGAACCAGCAGCTCCACTGACATTCCTGTCAGCCTCTGCAGAGGCCAGTGAACATCAGGGGCTGCTGTCAAGTCCTGTTGCACCACACTTTTCCAAGGACTTGGACTGTCCTCTCTGTTGTACACCCAGCCAAGCAGGTGAGGAATGTGGAATGGAAGTCTGCCAAAACTAGCAGGACATGAGCTGAGGGTGCCCTTGGAATTGTGGTGAAGGCTCTTGGAGAGGACTTGAAGGACACGGTAAGGGGCTGGGAGAATTGGCATTTAAGGGACACTGAGGATACCTGTGAAAGAACAGCCAGCATTAGCTGGATTGTCTGCATCCTCCTTGCTGTCAGATATTGCAAATAGCAGAACCCAGGCAGGGGTGGGTTGTGGTCTGATACCTCCCTTTAGTCTAAGTTCTTCCCTACCCTTTAGATCTTGTGGACTCTCTCTCTTTCTGTTGTATAAACACAGCCAATATTGTGTCAAAATTGTCCCCAGGGCCTTGGGATTGCACCACAGATGTCCCAAAACAAGTCACAACTGTCATGGGAACTTCCCAGCAGCAAATAAGAACAAAAAGCCAGAGAAGGTCACAGTCCTGTTTGAGTGAATGGATTCTGACTCACTGGTAGATTTAAGATCTGGATTTAAGCACAAATCCAAAAACCTCCCTGGCCACCAGCTCAGAGACATTGCAGCCCCTACAGATGGCTCTAATGCTTGGCCCTTTCTGAGGGTTTCTACAGATACCTGCAGCCAGCCACAAATCTTTCAGCAGAGGCATCAAAGTCCCAGCCAGCCCCAAGGGATTTCAAAACCCACCAGAAGTGGGATTTCAGCTGCCTGATTTCTCTGAAGAGCTTGCTAAGAGTTTGTCACTGCAGGATGATTTTTGTAGATGCAGGATATTTTTAGTGGATGCAGCACAAACTTGAAACCACCCCCCAGAGGGGGATCTTGTCGAGGTGTGTGAGGGGACATGGCAGAGGCTGGAGCCAAGCTCTGCTCCATGTGGCACAGCAACAGGATGAGAGGCAATGGGAAGAAAGCAGTGACCAGAAAGATCCACCTGAACGTGAGGAAGAACTTCTTTACTGTGTGGGTGGAACAGACTTTCCAGAGAGGGTGTGAAATCTCTTTCCACAGACATAATCCTGAGTGAGGAGCTCTAGAAGCTGAGCAGGAAGGTTGGATTGGATGACCTCCAGTGGTCCCTTTCAACTGTAACCACTCTGTCCTTCTGCCTTTCTTAGCCAGAACTCTGCACCATGCTTGTCTCCATCAATACATCAGCCATCCAAGAGGACTGCAGAGTTGAGAAGTGCTCTGGAGAATTGTCTGATGCCAGCCTGAAATCTCAATTTGTCCCATGTAGGGGTTTGGACACCCTTGGTGGGGGTGTTCATTTTCACAGAGTGGTAGTGGGTAGAGGAATTCTGCAGGTGCAGAGTGACAGACACATGGTCGGGAGACTGAATAGATTAGAAGTGGCTCCACAAAGCAACAATTCTATAAAAGTAAAACTGCATCATATTAAAATAAAATCTAATTCAATACCAATTTTTGCAAAACTGCTGGGACTTTCCCTTGTGCTTTGGGACTCAAAGCCTGGGCACTTACTCTACAGTCATCTGAGATACTACATCAAAGGTGGTGAAACCAGCACTGGCAAAGCTCTCCTTGTACTGGCTCATCTTGATGGCATCCAGCCATTCATCCACAGTGTTGAAGCTGGTGTAATCCGGGATTGTGCGGTCAAGGAGGGGGAGGTTCATCCTGAAACACAGAAATGGGCAGTGACACCCCAAGAGCTGCAAGCATGACTGCTCCTGCACCCTCCAGCAGCTGGAGGCACTGGGTCAGCATCATTCACAGTGCAGGCACTGCCTGTACTGTGGAATTCCACCCAGAAATCACTGTTCTGCCAAGGGAAGGACTGTGCAGAGCATCAGGGAAGCTTTTCTGGATCAGTTCATGCAGGAGAGGCAGGAGCCATCAGAGATGATGGGATGCAGCTTTAAATCCTGGCTGCTCATGGGGAGAAAGCTCATTCTTGTGTAGGAGCAGTGCTTCCCACAAGCTGGTGCAACCCACCCAGCCCAGGGAAACTCCACACTGCCTCATGGGGCTTTATCTGCTTCCAGTGCAATGGGACTGGTGGGACTGGAATGCCAGAACAACCCCACCATGCCAGCATCCCCATGGACACAAAACCAAGGTGCTCCTCTATGTGCAGGGTGCCCTGTCCAAAAGCTGCCCAAGGAGAGGGACCCTGACACCTGTATCCCTGCTCTGTGGATGTCCCAAGCCTGGAAGTGCCTCATCCAAGCAAGGACAGCTTGGATGGAGCTTGGAGCAACCTGGGGTAGTGGAAGGTGTCCCTGCCCATGGCAGGGGGTGGACTGAGATGGGCTTTAAGGTCTCTTCCACCCTGAATTGTGATTCTGTGATCTTTTAATGCTCTCCCTATAAGAATCAAACACAGACCAAGCTCTAAAGTAGCTCCTGAGAGGTGCAGGGACAGTGCCACCAGGACCCAGAGGACACCAGACCTGTTCAGAGGAGCCAAAGGCCAAGAGGAGGACAGAGACACATACCCAGAGGACAGAGGTGCCATGGCTTTCAGGCTGTTTGGATTTCGGATCATTTTATCCAAGGTGTTGACGATTTGCCCAAATTTGGGCCTGTGGTTCCTGTCCTTCTGCCAACAGTCAAGCATCAGCTGGTGCAGGGCATTTGGGCAGTCCATGGGTGGTGGCAGCCGATAGTCCTGCTCGATGGCATTTATCACCTGCACGAGAGAAAAAGGCATCAATGCAGCTGTGACAAAACCTATTGAATTCACAATGGGACTTTCCTTGGATCCTGAGGGTGACTGACATGACTGATCCTGCAGCCTGTACTCACTGCTGCCTTCCCAGCTCATTCCCACCTCACACTGTAACTTCCAGCCCTCAGCAGATCAGGTGAGGCGTGAGGTGTCCTGGGAGGTGCCACCAGCTTTGCTCAGCCGTCCAGCTTGGGTGGCTGATTGTCTCCTGATCTGGGGAAAGGAGTACTCCTGTTGCCCTGACAGGATGTGTGACCCCACAGCTCCAGGCAGGGGACTCAGAGAGAAGGGATCGTGCTTCCCTTGGGTACAGCACAACAGCTTGCTAGGAAACCAGCTCCATCCCGAGAAGGGGGGTGAGTTACAGACAGGGAGCCTGTCCCTGTGTTTCCCATCCTCCAGTGATGTTTTGTGCTCCTGACACAAACCAGCTCGTCCAGGTGACAGGGTTGTGCCATGGCCTGGGTGTGCTCAGTCAGCAGAAACAGCTGGATCTTTCTGCAGGTCTGTGCAAGTGCAAAACACCGTGGAGACGACTCAGACCCCAGTCAGCAGAGCCAGGCCCAGGAGAACTTGGTTGCAGCGTGCCCAGAAGAGCTGCAGCACACCTTGCCAAAGCCACATTGCAGCTCCAGGCTCATCCAAAAAGGCTTTGGTCTCTCCTTGCTGCTCCACACAGCCTTGGAAAATGTCTGGTCTTGCAATGTCCACTGGAACAAGGGCTGGAGGATCTTCTTCCAGGGGAACTCTGCCTCCCTGCCACTCTGCACGTGCAGCCCTTCATCCTTTCCTGAGTGACACACCAGGATGAAGCTGCTCCACTTCCTCCAGGAACAACTGTTCCTCTGGCAGAGGCAAGTACAGGCATGATTCTCCTGCCTCTTTGGCCAGGCACAGCACAGGCACTGAAGGACGAGCAGAAGGAGTCTTGGACACCAGAGATGTCGTGATGGGCTCGTGCATGGCACCAAAACCCAGAAATAAGGACAAAAAGCAGAACTGAGGATACTGCAGAAATCAGGAGCAGATCTCAAATGGCAAAGTCTCCATGGGAATGATGGAAAAGGGAAGGAAAAGTGACAGAACCTCCCTCAGGGATCCCGAGGAAGAACCTCAGTGTTTCTGGCTATTCTCACCATGGGATCAAGGCTGCCATGGCTTTGTCCAGCCCTGTCTTGCACAATTCCAAAGACAGAGATCTTCCCAGTGGGATTCCCTAGGGCTCTGCCCCCATCCTGGGGAGGTCTAGACATACTCATGGTGGTGGACATACTGTTGAGTAGGGAGACTACAGAGAGAAAATTAAGGATGGGAGAGAGAATGGGAATGGGAGAGAAGCAGGGAAGGGCTGGTGGCTGATCCATGCCAAACAATCCAGAGTGTGAGATGGGACATCTGGCAGGGCTTGAGATGGTCCGTGGCTCCAGGCAGAGAACGGATTGGGAGGTGCTGCAGGCACTGTGTGGCCAAGGTGCTGGGTAGGCTGACCTGAGACATGGGTTTGGCACTGCTGCTCCAAAATTTGCCAGATGGAAGAGTCCTCCCCCAGTCCTGCTGCCCTGGCTGGACACGGTGGTGGCCCCATGGGGCCTGTGAAGGTCTGACCAGAGGTAACTCCACTACAAATCACTGACAGGAGGGTGGAGCTGGGGAGTGTTGGTCTCTTCTCCCAGGTAACAAGTGGCAGGACTAGAGTAAATGGCCTGAAGTTGCACCAGAGAAAGTTTAAATTGGATGGTAGGGAAAAATTTCTTCATAGACAGGGTTTTCAAGCATTGAAACAGGCTGTGCAGGGAAGTGGGGGAGTCACCATCACCATGATGAATGTGGCACCTGGGGACATGTTTAGGGTGAATGTGGCAGTGCTGTGTTGATGGTTGGACTCAATGATCTCAGAGCCTTTTCCAGCCTCAAGGATTCCATGGCCACTGATGTGCTTTGTGCAGCTCAGGGGAGCTCCCAAGGGATGCTGAGCCCCAGCCCAGCTCCCTGGGCTCAGGTCTGCCCAGGACCTGCAGGGGAGGTGCAGGGTGGGGACCAGCACCACGCCAGCACCAAGCACTCATCTCCACTGCCAGTGAGTGCCACTGCCATCAGCCACATTCCAGAGGCTGCCTCAGCCCTCTCCATGTCCCCTCCCAGCAGCTCACACCCCGGGGTCAGGAGGGCAATCTGCCCTCAATGTCTGCCACGCTCCTCCACAGCAGGACCAGCTGGGCTTAAGTGGTGACAGCTTCTGGGGCAGCGTGTCCTGTGGCACAGAAAGGGGGAGCAGGGCTGGGGACAGCCAGGCACAGCAGGGGTGCCAGGGGACAGGCACAGCTCTGCCATCCCCAGCACAGGCACAGGCACAGGCACAGCTCTGCCATCCCTGGCACAGGAACAGGCACAGCTCTGCCATCCCTGGCACAGGCAGAGGCACAGCTCTGCCATCCCTGGCACAGGAACAGGCACAGGCACAGCTCTGCCATCCCTGGCAGAGGCACAGCTCTGCCATCCCTGGCACAGGCACAGGCACAGCTCTGCCATCCCTGGCACAGCCACAGGCACAGGCACAGGCACAGGCACAGCTCTGCCATCCCTGGCACAGGCACAGGCACAGGCACAGGCACAGGCACAGGCACAGCTCTGCCATCCCTGGCACAGCAATTGGTGCTGCTGCAGCTGTGGCAGGGGAAACCAGCGAGGGAAGAGCTCCAGGAGAAGGACAAAGGACATGGAAGGTACAGGAACATCTGGTGCAGCACATGCTTGAAACTGAAGTGACAACAATGGCTTAGCAGGAAGGGAATTGTCCTTGCTGAGAAAGGCAGACCCCTAAGTCCCATCCCACTGCCTCCAAGAACTGATGGGAACATTTTCCTGGTGTAGCAGAGGCTGGGGCAAGGCTGGGAACAGCCAAAGGTTCTAAGGCATCATCCACCTGCTCCAGGCTTAGGAATTCATGTTAATAAATTTCCCACCAGGCATTAGGGAGGAAATAGTCTTGCTCTGGAGAAACCTGATGTGGCACAGATGGAGATCTGTTGAGATGGAAAAGGTCTGATCTGCCACAGGGACAGGAGGAGGGACAGAGTCAGGTGGGAGCTTGGCTCTTGCTCTCTCCCTCTAAGACAAGGCCTTAGGAGCCCACACGAGGGTGGAGATGGAAGTGCATGCCTGGAGGTTCCCAAGGGACTCCCCAGAGGCTCCTCTGAGACACACTGGAAGCCAGGCAGACACTGCAAGAGCTAGGATGAGCTTTCTGCATCCCCGTGGTCCACCCAGGACCTTGGCGTTGCATCTTGAGTATTCATGGTGTGAGGAAGGGCAGCTGTTCTGAGAGACAGAGTTAAAAGAGGCCTTCTGACACACACATGCAGGTGCAGCATCCTCACAGCACTCACAACCACTGGCCAGGTGGGCTTTGAGCCCCAGGTACCACACCAAGAGGAGCAGGGAGAATGGAAATGGCATTGCTGTGCTGAGGGCAGGGACTGCAGGGGCCATCCTTGCAGGAAACTGCTGGATTCCTGGGAGCAAGGAGTGCATGTAACTGTTTGACCTGAATTAGAGCAGAGGAATGAAATATTTAAAATTGAGCATGTTCTGAAGTACCTTGTGCTTTTGGTTTCTAGCTGTGTCTAAGTTACTTGGCTTCTTACAGAGCACAGTCCAAGCTTCCCATGGGAGATTTAATGACCATCTAGCAGAAGATGTCCTTGACCATGGCAGGGGGTTGGAAGGTGATCTTTAAAGGTCTCTTCCAACCCAAACCATTGTGTGGCTTTTGTGACTGAAGACTTTCCTGGAGTGTCTGTGATCCCAGCAGATGATGCTCTGCTCCAGAGGCTCTCAGCTCAGGGACATCTCCTTTCCCACCCACCTGCTCCCTCCCTTTCTCAGCACCCTGGGGTGCTCTCCTTAACCCTGTGCAGTGGTGCTATGCCATCCCCAATCTCTGCCACAGCAGCACCATGGGGCCAGAATAAATCCCCAAATTATTCCCATTACTGCTTCCAAAAGTGTTGATCTTGGACACATCTGCCACAACAGAGAAGGCCCTGGACACGTCCCGGGCTGGGCCAGGCTGTGGACAGGCTCTGGCCTTGCAGTGCTCCCCGCTTCCAGCCCTGGTTCCCAGAACTCACATCCTGGTTGGTCATGTCCCAGTAGGGCCTCTCTCCGTAGGACATCACCTCCCACATGACGATGCCATAGCTCCAGACGTCGCTGGCCGAGGTGAACTTTCGGTACTGGATGGCCTCGGGAGCCGTCCAGCGGATCGGGATCTTCCCCCCCTGCAGGTGAAAACGGGATGCTAACACAGACAGCAGCAGCAACTGGAAAACAGCAGTGGCCACAGCATGTGCCTGGGATATTCTAGTACAACCCCAGAAGGAAGGAAGCACAGGACTGTCTATCCCTCGGGTGGGTGTGGATTGTCCAGCCACACTGGAAGCCTCCAGTGACAATGACTGTCCCCATTTGGTGACCTGTCCCACCACCCTCCTGAGAAAGGAGCTTTTCCTGTTGTTCACCTTGAACCTCCCCAACCATGTTTTTGTCTATGACCCCTTATTGTACCAACTGGGGCCACTGCAAAGAGTTTAGCTCTGTCTCTTCATTACTGTCCTGAAGGTCACTTAGAGGTGTCCCCTCAGTCTTCTTGTCATCACCTTAACCAAGGCCAGCTCCTTCCCCTGCCTACTGCTCCAGTGATCCTCAGCATGGCAAAATGCCCATGGTGCTAAGAGGGTCTCTGGTAGAAAGTGAATGGTCAGGAATGTAAAAAATCCAAATTGATCTCCCTCCATCCTTCTGCTGTCACCTGGCTACCTCCAGAGCAGAATAAAGGGAATTATAACACCTTCCTCTTCAGCCTTCTACAGCTTGCACTCTTTGAAGTCAGCAATACACCATTTCTGGGCTGAGTCCTGGTGTCTCAGTCCCTCTGTGGATATACACCTGATTCAGCAGGTTCTGATCCTCCAGTATGGGATGGGGGGTCGCTGGTGGGAAATGGGATAGACTGGGTGGGCACTGGGGTCTCTGTCACCCAGCCCAGGAGAAATCAGGACTCTCCACTCCCACTGAGGAGTTAAGCACAGGAGTGGCACACATAAATGGGGACACAGGGATTGAAGGCTCTGCTTAAGCCCTTCCTGCCTCCTGATTTTCTACTAGGGGCTCTGGACTTGAGCCATTCACTCAAGGGACCTTCTGAAGGGAGAATCTTCCCCTGTGCTGAAAAAATAAGCAGAAGTATCTGTGTTTTGTGGCTGTGAGAAGATTAAAAAACATTATATTTTGTCAATGAACAACTGCCATGTCTTATTAAGGGTCTCCCAGGACTTCATAGCACTCAGCCCCAGTACATGCCAGAATAATGAAAAAAGATAATGTTCCTTAATCTTCTCGCAGCTACAAACCTCAGACAAAATATTATGTTTACTACAAGAGGGGAAGACGAAGCAACCCATACCAAACAGGATGTCCTCCCCATCAGGCAAACTCTTGACAGAACTCCTGGCAAGCAGAGGATTTTAAAAGTGGCTAAAAAGAAGTCCTAAAGAGTAGAAATCAGACTTTGGAGGATTCTTGTGGGAACTCACTTCAGTGAGATCTCCCATCTCTGTGGAGTCTGACCTGGAGCTTCAGCACTCTGAAGACTTTCCTGAGGTCCAGCATGAACCTCCCAGGCCAGAGCTTGTGGCTTCTGTTCACCCATGGACACGAGGTCACTGGGAGAATGATGATAAAAACCATTTTGCAGAGGAAGATACTTCTGATACAGTAGGTGCACATAATCTGTCATTATGGATAATAAGTATCCTGCTACAGTGCCCACAGTTCAAGGAGAATAAATTAGGGATGATGAACTTATTATTAGAGAGAAAAGCTACAGGCACAAAACCAGGGATCGAGAACAGCAGTATAGACCATGTATTTAGTTAACAAAGGGAAATTTAATTTGCTGTAAGGAACATATGAAAAATAAATGTTATTAGTGTTTGTAAAAACCATTGATGGCTGTGTGAGATGGACTGGTTGATGTCAGAAGCTACGTGGATGAGAATAAACCCACACATTTTTAGGTGTTTGTTAGGTATTCAGCTATTGATAAAATTTACTAAGAGCTATGCCAGGCATCTCATCACTGCCAGCTTCGAAAGTCCCAGGAGAGGTGACTTCCTACAGGTCATGCCCCAGCTCTATCAACACCCATTTCCAAGAATTCCTGCTGTGGGCATTGATCCTGATGCACTGTGCAGAGCCTTTCTGTGTGGTATTTATGAGAACTCCTGGCTGAGCTCTCACTGAGCAACAGCAAATAATCTGCTGATCCTGGGGCACCTTCTGCAGCCTGACATGAGCCATCAGTTTTGGTGGCACTTGTGTCTACAGCACCAAGGTGTTCCTGGGAAGTTGTTACATGAACATGAAGTCATTTGTAGGAGTGTCTTCCTGTTTAAATTGGATACTCTCTGGAAGATCAGTATCTGGCACCCACCCACACTTCCAGCACTTCAGTCTGCCCTTCCTGGGGCTGAGCCAGTGAGATGGCATGAGGAAGGACAGCAGGGCAGCACAACTGGACAGTGATGGTAAAAATCCCAGACTTGCTGCCCTGGCAACATATCAGGGCGGGGTCTCATCTCAAGGGATCCCAGGTGAATCAAAAGGGGAGGGTGCAGAGCATGATCCCAACCAAGGGTTTTTCAGGGACATGTGTGTGTTTGCATGTTTGGAGGAAGGCTCAACTATCCACGGGAATGACAGGACCTTGCAAGGGAAAATCTTCTTCAGTTTATTTCATTGGTCTTTCTCATCCGGGACCTTTCCACTGCTGACACCCTGAAAAAGTGCTCCCTGCTGTCCTGGGGGAGCTCCCCCATCTCCCTCCCCCAGGCCTTCCCTCAGCCTGGCTGGGAGAGCAGCATTACCAGAGCACTGGTGTAGGTGGGGTCGGAGGTGTCGTCCTCCAGGAAGCGGGAGAGGCCGAAGTCAGACACCTTGCAGACCAGGTTGCTGTTGACCAGGATGTTCCTGGCAGCCAGGTCCCGGTGCACGTAGTTCATGTCTGCCAGGTACTTCATGCCCGCGGCGATGCCCCGCAGCATCCCCACCAGCTGGATCACCGTGAACTGCCCGTCGTTTTGCTAGGGACACAGGGACACAGGTGACAGGAGCACATTCACAGCCCCTTGTGGCCAGGCAAAAGCCAGGAGCCTCCTTGCACACCCACAGCAGGATATACCACGAGTTCATTCCCTCCCAGGGAGGGTGGGGAGTGCAGAGCTCCCAGGGTTTGGGAGTCACCCCACGCACCCCAAGGGCACCGCTGTGGCAGCTGCTGTCACCCCAAAATGCACTCACCCTGCACTGGAGAGCTCGGAAGGGACAATCTATTCCTATTGACCAGGCTACTTCCCTTCAACAGAGCCAATCACCCACTTCAAACCCAGAACCAGAAATATTTAGACAGAGCAGCTGGAGGCGGAGTCCTGCTGGGTTAAAGCTGTGTGAGACTGTCCCTCCATGGGTGTCCCTGGGTCAGTCTGGATGTGCACCTGTGGGCAGGCAGGCACAGCCTCTCGCTAGGAGGAGTGCAGAGACACATAAGAAATGACAGCTGGTGCTGTCACCCCCAGCTCTGTTCCCAAAACCTCTGGACTATGCAGCAGCTGCCCCAGTGACAGGGGGTAGGCCTGACAGGTAGGGAAGGCCACTGGGAAGAGAACCCTCCCCCCAAATCCCCTCTGTGCTAGCACAGCCTCTAAAGCTGCACACTCCCAGATCTCATACCCGCAGGAAGGAGTCCAGTGAGCCATTCTCCATGAACTCGGTGATGATCATGACTGGAGAGCTCTTGGTGACCACCCCCTCCAGGTGGATGACGTTGGGGTGGTCGAACTGCCCCATGATGCTGGCCTCACTCAGGAAGTCCCGCCTCTGCTTCTCCGTGTAGCCAGACTTGAGGGTCTTGATGGCCACAAAGATCTCTCTTTTGCCTGGAAGCTTGAGATGCCCACTGCACACCTCACCAAACTCCCCTGTGAACACAAGGTAGGGCCTATGAGCCTCCCCTACCTCTGCTGTGCCCCCCGAGGGACCCCTGGCCCCAGCTGTGCCTGCCCTGCTTGTCCCTGAGCTGAGCACCCACCCCCTGATCCGTGTTCCCTCCCTCTCCAGCCCTCCAGCTGTGCTCATCCCTGAGGAACACTGCACGTGGGATTATAAGCACATGGGAACCCGTGGTCCTGCTTCTTCTGCACTGGACTCCCCTGCTGCTTCTAGTCCAGCCTGGGGCTAAGTAGGATCTTAGTGGCATCAGTCCCAGAGGCATCAGGCTAAATCCTCCCAAATCCTGGCACCATGAAGGAGCCAGTGCTGCTGAGGGCCAGGCAGCCATTCCCAGGTCACCTACCTGCCCCAATCACCTGCTCGATTTTGACACAAGAGATATCGATTTCTTTTGCAAATTCCCTGACAGCTTCATTGGGATCTTCATAGGTGAAAGGATCGATATAAATCTTCATCCCTGGAGTCACTGCATAAAGGTGAGGGAGAGAGTCAAACAGATGGATGCAACTGGAATGGTTGGCATCAAGGAAAAGAGAAAACTGTTTGAGTGATGGTCTTTTTACCTCAGCAAGTTGCATAATCAAGGCACAAAGCAGACAGAGAGAAACAGTTTGAGAAACAACATGCAGAGCCATGTTTCACAAGACTGTTAGAACTGATTTTCATGAACACTGGCCCGCAGGTCATTGTTGGGGCAGTGACCCAGCTACATCGTGAGCCTGGACTACAAAATGCAGACAGACTCCTCCATGGAGGATCTGTGACCCTTCCAGGAGCTGTGCAAGCAGGAGGAACAGTCCAGTCTGCCCTGTTCTCCTGACTGGCAGCCCTGGCCAAGGCTGGGCTCCCTCTTGGGAGCCCCAAGAGAAGTAGTGGGACACACTAGGAAAATCACAAAAGACAGATTCCTCTTGCTAGGCTGAGCAGAGGGTACAGTGACATGTCACAGGAAAGGCAGTGGCCAAGGGACCTGGTGAGGCTGGACTGCTGCCGTCACATCCCAGCCACCTGCACTGTGGGACAGCTCTTACTTGTGCTTCTCCCCTTTCTATACTCATTTTCTGGCCCCTGGCTCACTCCAAAATGGACTATTTGGAGAGCAGAGCTCACAGCTCCCTAAACAAGGAGCCCCACACAGCACCAGACTATGACTCCCAGCCCCAGGATGCTGGTTGTGTTCAGGGGGTTCTGCAGTGCTCACAGGCTCCCTGGGCCTTGGCAATTTGCTGCAGTGCCTGCACAGCAATCCCTGCTGGGGACTGAGCAGGGACTCAGCCCTGGCCAGGTGTGTTGGGTGAGGAAGGGGCTAAAAGGCACCCCAGGCTGTGTCAGCCCTGCTGCACCCTGTGGCACCAGGCCTGTTCCAAGTGGTGCAGGCACAGTGATTAAACCCACCCCAGCCTGGAGTTGTCACATCCCATACCAGGCCCTGGGAGAACGTGTGAATGTGTGTTTGCAGCCCAGACTGACAAACCACTGCATTTACATAATGTCTCCTGAAAAGTGTCATTTTTCCTGGTAAGTGATAGCGAGGCAGCCAGCGCAGGCTGCTGGAGCACAGGGCTGCAGCTCTGCCTTTTGGGACATGTTTCCCAGGTAAAAGCAGGAGCAACAGTGAGTCCCTAGTGGAAACACTACTGGTGTTTTCCATGCTCTGAGCAAGGCACAGATTTGTACAGGAATAAGGTATTAAAAGGGCAGAAATCCTGAAGCTGCAAGTAGAACATGAGGAAAATCACAACTGAGATTGGAATAAAGCAAGATTAGAGCAACAGGTCTCTAGTGAGGGGGGAGGAAGGAAATTCAGGGACATGAAGGCAGGGGTTAATAATAGAATCATGGAATGGTTTGGGTTGAAAGGAATCTTAAATGACCTCATCTCATTCCACCCCCTGCCATGGCGGCAACCTGCCACTGTCCCAGGTTGCTCCAAGCCCTGTCCAACCTGGCCTTGGACACTTCCAGAGGTGGGGGAAGAGGGATGCACTGGGGTGAGGCAGGGTGTGCAGTGAGGCTGAGCAGGAATGCTGGGTGGAAGGGAGTGCCTTGCACAGGGATGTTGGAAGAGGGAGGCTACAAGAGAGGGCATGTTAGGTATTGTATTATATACCTATATATAGATATATCTCCTATCTTCTGGGAATCTGAGAGCACTGGGATGGGCTCTAGCAAAGGTCTGTGGGTTCCTGCAGGGGGACAGCACTCTGCAGGAGTAGGGATAGTTCAGGGAAGGGGTCTCACTGCTGCCCAGGAGATGGGCAAAGCTCAGGAGCTGGAGGAGCAAGACATGGTGTGGTGGCAGATGCTGCAGCACAGAAGACGGTGATGCTTCGGGAGGTGTTGGTTGTCACAGAGGTCTGGAGGACATGCTCAGGCACCTGACAGCGTGCAGGGCTGAGGGCAGGGATCAGGGCCCGGGGCTATCCAGAGCTGCCCTGCCCACACACACATGCACGCCCTGCCCGGAGCCCTCCCCGCAAGCCCCGAGTGAACAGGAGCACGAACCGAGCAGCGAGTGGCCCCCCAGGGCCGGGGGGGGCCCCCGGTACGTACTGTGGCCACTGGTGTAGTGCTGCAGCTTGTCTGTGTACTCTGAGTCAGCCCGCTCGAAGCCCCGTCTTCTGGAAGGGAAGGGAGACCTGAGCACAGCATGGGCCCCTCGGGGCTGGGCTGCGCTGCGGGGGCACCTCTGTCCCCTGTCCCGGTGCCCCTGTCCCCGGTGCTGTGCCCTGCCCAACCCGGGGCTGGCTCAGCTGCCCTACCTGTTGCAGACGATGCCGATGACCACCACGGCGATGAGGAACACCAGCCCTGCCGCCGAGGAGCCGATGATGAGCGGCAGCTTCTCCTGCACGCTGGTCTGGTACTCGGCTGGCACGGGGGAAAGGGAACAGGTTACTGGGGCAGGGCACGTGCCAGCCCTCACAAGGGCACCGGAGTCAGAGGACGGCCCTGACCACGGGCTGGGTCTGACTCCCGGCATGGCTTTGGTCTGGGACAGTCAGGACTCCCCTTGCTTGGGGGATGTGTCCCAGAAGGAAGGTCGGATGGAGCTATTCCTTTTGGGAGGAAGGTTTAGTCCTGTGGATGTGTGCTGTGCCTTGTCCTTGGCCCCAGGGCCAGAACACTGGCTTGGTCTGTTTTATTTAGCAGCACAAATTTAGAAAATTGAGACATGGCTCTGCATTTGTCAGCAGCAGCTGTGCAGGTAGAAAACATGAATTTTGCTTCCTCTACATCCAGCTGAGCAGACACATCCCCACAATAGAAAATCTGGGCAGAAACTGGGGCCTTCCCTGCATGGAACAAGCGCCCAGGCCTCTCTCTGGGTCTTGAATGTGATTTGTCAACACACCCTCGAAGGGACTGACAGCAAGGGGACCAGCTGCGTGTCTATCTCCACACCGCTCTAGACCCTGAGTCCCCTTTACAGAGGCAGCTGCAGACTCACCTTCAGTCATGGTCTGGAAATACATCTTGCCACTGTAGCGGCCGTAGCCGGCCACGGTGCGTGCCCGCACCTGGAACACGTAGATGGTGCCAGCCTTGAGGTTCTGCACTGCCACGGTGTTGGTGGGGCTCTTCACTGTGGTCGAGTTCAACTCGCTTAGATCCTGCCAAGAAAACACAAATCCGTCATCAGAAAAATCAGTCCAGAATCAGGCGTTGTGCTTCTGGAAGGAGGAAGGGCAGGAGACCAGGCTGGAGAGACCACCAAGGTCTGAACAAACAGGCCTTTCCTCCTGGCAGGGACACACAGACTCAGGGATGTGAGTATGGATATCCCTGGGCTATTCACCACCCCTCAGGAAAGGCTCTAAAGAAGGCAGTAGCTACAAAACTCACATTGCTTCTCTAAGCCTCGAGGTCAATGGAGGTGGGAACTTCTTCCCTCTTCTGTGCCTTTCTCTTAGCAGTTTCCTCCTCCCCCAGCCCCTCCTGCTGTGCCTTATCCAGCCTCAGCACAGTCCATTTGGTCTTCCCCAATTCCCATCTCCCTTTGCCAGGAGGTAAAGCCCACCTGAACACTGGGTTTTGGACCTCAGGAGAAGTTCTGCTTCGACCCCACTGCCCAGAGCCTGCTTCTCCAGGGGCCATGGCCAAGTTTCCAAGGCTGGGGACCCCAAGAGCATATTTCAAAGTGATAATGAGACCATTTCCAAACTTTTGTTCTGCCCCTTGTCTGCAGTTTTGGTGGCTTTGCACTTGTGTAGGTGATGATTCCGTCGCTGCCCTTAGGAACTGTGCCCTTCATCCAGAAGCACTGGTGGATAGGCAGGATTTCCTCATAAAAGAGAACAGCTAGTCCTTGTCTCCCAGGGACATGGAGTCAACAGAGGAGCATGACAGAGGGCCCTGAATGTGGCCAGAGAAAGGTGGCCAGGAGCCTGGCTGCCATGAAGTCCCAAAAGTCAGAGCAAAACAGCAATGCCAACAGCACAACGCTTCTGGAAAACAGAGAGCTCTCAGGAAAGCCCAGCTGTGAGCAAGCACCTGAGAAAATGAGGTACAGGCACAGATTTTGGAATCCAGTGGCTCTAGTGACACTGAAGGTGCTCATCCATCCTGGCTGCACCTCGGGTCTGGCAGGTCAGGCTGCCCTGGCAGATCACCAGATGGAATAGAGGAGCAGCAGCTCAAAATCTGAGCTGGCAAGCTCCCAGTGAGTCCCTGAGATCTGCTGACTTCAAGTCACTGCCCAGGACCTCCCCTGCACCCCCAGTGAGGAGGGGTCACCCTGTGAGACTCTGGCAGGGACTGGCAGAAAGTGAGACATGAGGTTTGGGGAACTCTGTAAGCGTGACTGAGGGTGTGACCAAGGGACTGACCTCTGTCCCAGCTCTGAAATGACATGGAGATGGAGGCATGGAGACATTTGTGCTTTGCCCATGGGAACAAGAACTCAGAGTGAAACTCCCAGAAAAGAGAAAGCACCTACCTCTCCTCAGCAACTTCTGCAGTAGAGTGCTGAAGGACAGAGGGTAATGAAGGGGCAATCAGGCAGAAGAAAGATCCCACAGAATCACAGAATCATTAAGGTCAGAAAGGTCCTTCAAAATCATTAAGTCCAACCTTTGACTGATCCCCACCTTGTCACCAGCCCAGAGCACTGAGTGCCAAGTCCAGTAATTTATTGAACACCTCTGGGGTGGGGACTCCACCACCTCCTTGGGCAGCCCCTTCGAATCTGAGCACCCTTTCCATGAAGAAACTCTTCCTGCTGTCCAACCTGAACCTCTGGCACAGCTTGAGACTATGTCCTCTTGTCCTGTTGCTTTTTCCCTGGAAGAAGAGACTGACACCCACCTGGCTGCACCTTCCCGTCAGTGATCTCATGGTCACAGAATCATGGAACCGTTTCAGTTGGAAGGGGACCCTAAAGCTCATCCAGTTCCACCCTGCCACGGGCAGGGACACCTTCCACTAGACCAAGTGTCCAACCTGGCCTTGGACGCTTCCAGGGAGGAGGCAGCCCCAGCTCCTCTGGGCAGCCTGTGCCAGGGCCTCCCCACACCCCCCAGCCTGGCCTTGAACAGAGTTAATTCTGTGTCTCAAGCAGTGCCCTGCTGTGGATGGTGGTGAGAGGGGGGCCTGGCAGGAATGTGTTTCTTCAGGTGTGTGGCCAAACCCAAGGGGTGGAGATGCTGATGGCAAATCCCTCTGCAGGGAGTGCAGGGGAGCTCTGAGTTACATGTAGGGGCATGGAGGACTAGGACAAGGTGGAATGGCTTTAGACTGAAAGAGAGTAGGGTTAGATGAGATATTGGGACGAAATTTCTCTCTGTGAGGGTGATGAGGCCCTGGCACAGGCTGCCCAGAGAAGCTGTGGCTGACCCTGGATCCCTGGAAGTGCCCAAGGCCAGGGTGGACATGGCTTGGAGCACCCTGGGCTATGGAAGGTGTCCCTGCCCGTGTCAGGGGGTGGAATGAGATGGGCTTTGAGGTCCCTTCCAGCCCAAACCATCCTATGATTCTGTGAAACACCTGGGAGACTTCCACTACTAGCACTGTTCAACATTTTCCCTTCTAAAATCTACAGTATCTGTTTTATGCATCTGGACCCGGTGCTGAAGGTTCCTGATTGTCACTGGGGTCTCTGGCAGTTAAGACTGATGACAGTGAAAAGTACAGATACACACAGCCCAAGGAAAGATGAGCACACACAAAACTCATGGCCTCGTTTGTCTGATCAGGCCTCAGCACTCCCTTGGACCTTTTCCAGGCAGGCAAAGAGACAAATAGGTCAGGAAATGTTTACAGTTTTAGAGCTCAAGGGCTTGGATGCCTCCTCCCAGGCTCTTGGAGGGTGCTAACAACACAGTTGTTTTAAAATCATTTGTCCAACTCTTTTGGAGAACCTCATCCCTGCTCCTGGAGGACTTTAAATGGAATGTGATGGCCAAGCCTACAAGGTGGTTGATAGCCTGGGAAATTGATGCCTGCCTGGCTGAGGAAGGTGTGCTTGTGATGTGCTCTCCTCTAAACCCAGACCACAAGGAAAAACCATTTACACCTCTCCACCCTCCCTTATCAAACCTATTCTTTCTCCTTGGCATCACCTCTCCAGAACCTGCACACTCACCTCAAACACTTCTCCCCTTTCACCTCTCTGGGCTCCTCCAGCAGGCCAAGTGCATTCCAGGTGGTTTAAAGCCCAAGTCCAAGCAGAGGTTTGCAGTGTTTTTGGTTTTTTTTTTTGTTTTTTTCCCCTGCTGATTTTGTTTTGAGTTTGGAAATCCTAATTCAAAATAACACACTGGTTTGATTTTGAGTCCTCATCTGGCTCCCCCTCCCATGACTCAAACTGAAGCTGAAACCAAAGTCTGATCAACAAAGAAAAAATCTCTTGAAACATAGGTAGGCTGTAAAACACCTAAAGGATTTACAAAAATTGCTTCTAAAAAGTTGCATTTTAAAAAAATTGGAAGTAAAAAAGCCAAGAAAAAAATGTCAAGTGACTGAATTTGGCAGAGCTCCTATGAGGCTGCACAGTGACATCTGCCATGGCCCTGGGGGCAAACACAGCAGGACACAGCCACCCAGGCTCGGGTGCCAGAGCATCACACAGCTGCACTTCGGGATGTCCACGTGTGGGAGCAGGGTCCTGCCAGCCCTGGGGCTGCATCTGTGGGACCCACAGCACCTGGGCTCTCACAGGGATCCACCACTTGTGGGGACAGCCCAAGAAGATTTGTGCCCCCAACCAGGTATCCCGTCAAGTGGGACAAGAAGAAATGGCCTCAAGTTGTGCTAAGGGAAGTGCAAACTAGATGTAAGGAAACACTTCTTCATTGAAAGGGTCTTCAGGCATTGGCACAGGTTGCCCAAGGCAGTGGTGGGGTCTCCATCCCTGAAGTGCTCCAAAAATGAGATGCTGCACTTGGCAATGTGGCTTGGTGGGCATTGGGTGTTGGGTGAAGGTTGGCCTGACTGATCTGGGAGGGCTTTTCCAACTTTAACTATTCTCTGAGTGCTTGAATGCCTCTCCCAAACCAAGCCCTGGACAGTGCCCAGTCCCAGTGTGGCCCCAGGCAGGGACTGGCACTGCAGGTAGGCTATCCCAGGGCTCCCTGGCAGGGTTTCCTCTCCATGTCCTTGAACTCCCAGTCTTCTTGGGACAGAGACCCCTCCAAGGATTTGGGCAGCACTGGGTGAAGGGGCAGCCCCACCTTATGACAGATGAGAAACACCAGGCAGCAGCTTTGGCTCCAGACTCGGGGATTGTGGTGTCCAACACTGCAGGACAGACTCCAAAAGGTCAGAGAACCATGGAACCCCAGGATGGTTTGGGTTGGAAGGGACCTTGAAGACCACCTTTTTCCAATCCCCTGACATGGGCAGGGACGTGCCCTGAGTCAGCCTGGGAGCAGCACCTCCAGCATCCTTGGTCCAAGCTCTGGGGACACCCTGTCCTGGGGTGCTGGGCTCTGGCCAGAAGCTCCTGGGCACCAGGAGAGCTCTGCTTCTACCTCCACTTCCATATCCACCTTCACAGGTCCTCTCCCCCACCCTTGATCTCCCAGCCAGCCCATGCCCCTGCTGGCTGGAGTAGGGCTCCTTTGCCTCCTAAAATCTTGCACTGGTGACCAAATTGGGCTGAATGCCTTCAAACAATTACAAAATGGGTGACTTTGAGCATGATCAAACCCAATCATTTTGCAAAATGAGGAGGGCTAATTACCCTTTGCTGTGCTTGACACTGCAGTGGGTCTCCAGCTCCCACACTCCGGGATGAGTTTGGCAACTTTGGATAAAAACTGCTATGCCCTTTCTAAATGAAGACAACACAGACTTTTTAAATAAGACAAACGTTGGCAGATGCCTCTTGGAAGTGAAAAAAACCCACATTACGGTGAGGGCTACAGAGAGCAGCCACGTCAGGCAGTGTTTGTGCAACAATCTGTGCAGGTTTGCTCCAACTCCACGTGAAGGAAACTCATAATGTTGCCTTTGTACAGGCATTTTTAATGGCATCTAATAATAGCAGTGTTATAAATAATCTGTGAAAGGGAAACAAAAATACACCTTTGTTTCAGGTATGGTGAACAGTTCCTTTCTGTCAACGCTAAAATAAATTCTTCTATTTTTTAAATTTAATTTATGTCTTTATATAGAAGAGAATCTATTAAAAATGAAGAGCCAAGGTGCTTTTTATACACAATGTGTATGCTGCTATTCTTCATTTGAGCTGTTTTCATGAAAATAAAATATAATTTTCTACTGGGGGAAAAAAAATCCACCAGAAACAACTTAACCAGCTCCAGAGATCTTTGCTGTGCCCTACTCTGGCAATGGAACAGGCAGATGTGGCTGCCTGCAAAGACTGGCCACCACCAGCAGCACCATTTTTTAGACAAAAATCCCATTTATTTAGAGTCTCCCTCAGAAAACAGAGGAGAGGGAAGAAAGAAAGAGTGTGAGAGACTAAGATAAAGTAAGAGGAGGAGAATGTACTCCCTGAGATCTTCTGCCTCTGCATTGAGGGTCCCCAGGGAAAGGACCTCTCTTGCTTCCCAGATCTATCTTGTTATCCACTCATCCATCTTGCCACGTATTCTGGGATCATTTCCAAGGGTCAAAATAAATGGGTGTGATTTATGCAATATAGGTCAGGACCTATTTAACAGCTTACAAAGGAGTCCCCCCTCCTCCCCATTCTCCCTCTGGCTCTTGGTGATGAGAAAATAGGTCACAGGCAGGCAGTGGGGGGGATTAATCATTTCTTCCGGCAACTGCTGGGAAAAATATTTTCAGTTCCATTTAATTGTAAAGCTTTTTAATTAGTTAGTTTGCAATTTATAATGTATAGTTTATAAGCTCTTGTGCAAGGGGGCAGATTCCTGGAAGGAGAAGTCTCCTGCTCCCCATCTCCCCTGGGCTGCACAGATGAATTTCAGCCTGGCAGGGCCTGGCAGGTCCTGGGACCAACCTCCTCGTGGTCCTCAGATCTCTGGGCAGCCACTGGTGGGATGGACACCCTGGCACAGTCCAGACTGAAATCCCTCTGTCTGCCTAGACAGGGAGGTTATGGAAGGAGCAGGTTCCTCAGGGCTGAAAGAGCCAGAGCTGCAGGACCCCTTGACACTGACTCCACAGTGCAGCGTGGACCCTCCATGGGAGCATGGGACACCTTCTTCCCGTACAACATCTGGGCTCAGGATGCTGAAGAGGTGCCAAACTCACCTTTGGTGTAAATGCACCCAAGGACAGCACTCCAGAAAATCTCCAGGGCTGGACACCCACTGAGTGTGCTCCAGCCTGGGACTGGATGTTCCCCGTCATTCCCATTTCCTGCTGATGCCCCGGTACCCAAAAAGGAAAAAATAGACCCTAGACCTTGGCTACCCTGCTCTCCCTGCAAAGGGTGCACTTGCCACCAGTTCTGTGGAGGTGACAGGAGAAGCTCCTGAATGACCAGTGGATTTTCTACACTTGGGTCACTGGAACCATCACTGGACCCCAAGGACTGACGGCCACTGTCACCCATGTGACCAAATGCAGCAAGAAAAGTCTATACTGACCAACCACTGTATGCCCTTCAGTGAAACTCTGCACCCCCTCCTCTCCCCAAAAGCTGTGTGTGACCCCTGCAAAGGTCCCTCAGTACCTTCTCGTAATACTGCAGCTCATAGTCCAGGATGACTCCGTTGGGCTGGTCGGGCTGGGACCAGGAGAGGGTGATGCTGTCCACGGTGCGGCTCACCTGGTGCATGATGGACACGGCAGAAGGGGCTGCAAGAGAGAGGAGGGGGGACAGTCAGACACCTGCACAGGTAGGACTCTCACCCCAGCAGGAGGTGAACAGGAGGGTTATTGCTGTTTGGAGCTTTGGAATTCACTTCCTGCACTGGGAGAGCTGTGCAGAGATCCTGGATTTTGCTGTTTGTAGAAAGCAGTGAGGGGAGAGAAAGAAACGGTTCTGCTGAATTGGTAGTTAGAACACACGTAGGACAGTGTCTCCAGCAGGAAAATGGCAAAAGGAGCCGACGGCTGGAGCGGGCACAGCATTGTTCCACTGGAAAACACCCTACCAGCCCCTACCATGCACTCCTCCCTGCCTGCCACGGAGAAATCGGTGTTTTTCACTTTGCCATTTGCACAGAGCAGCTTCCCGAGGCTCAGGCAGGCTGCAAGCTGCACACCCCGATCAGGGGAGCGCATCCGCAGCCTGAGCAGGCGGCACAAAGCTGACCTGACACGCTGACAATGGAGAGCCGCCCGCCCCCGGCCCCGCACACAGCCCGGCCCCGCACAGGGCTCGGCCCCGCACACAGCCCCACCACAGCACAGCCCCACACACAGCCCCGCACACAGCACTGT
>VXAX01004440.1:0-45790 GCA_013399835.1 Leptocoma aspasia
TAACAGTATATAGAGAACATGGTCTAAGTTAACAGTGTGTTTTTGGCAAATAACCAAGCACCCCAGCACTAGATTTTATCCCTTTTATCCCTTAATAAACTTTCATAAAAACTTTAAATATTGAGCTGTGTTTCTCACATTAAGCAAAATGTAAAAATAGCAACATTTGACAGAGGTGAGTTGCTGCAGACTGGGACAGATATGCAATATCTTTCAATAAACATTAACATGCTTCCCTAAGACTAAAAATAGAAAGTTTAACTTTCTTATCATGGAGTGACACAACGATCTGGATTTGGTCTTGTATATGAACTGTGCACTAATAGGTGAGCGCTTATGTGGATACATGTATATATGCTCCTTCTGAAAACAATGATGCAGATACCTTCTCATGTACTAGTAAATAGCAAGAGTCAGTTTCCCTGTGTCACCTGCTACTGCTATGTCCAAACAAATTCCCTCAAAATATTGTGATTAATTTAGAGACATAACTCATTTTGGAAGGACAATGATGTGAACAAAATAAACACATATTAAGTATGTAGATATATTCTGGCAATTAACTCACCCTCTGTGATTAAATGGACAAGAAGTGGGCCACTGGCAAAGTTCACAGGCTGGCAGCTTCTTAATGTCTGATTAACTATGAGCCCACATCAAGCTACATTCATCCTAAACACCTGAGAGGAAGGCAAGGGCAAAGTTAGTCTTTTCCTGTCCTACAAATGCTGTCTTGATTTATTCCATCATCAATATATCTTCTCCACAGGTAGGAATACACACTGATATATGTTTTATCACAGTGGCTATGAGACAGGTGGAAGCTGTAAATCACATATGCAAAATAAGATAAAAGCATCTTGTACCTAGGCCTGAGTCATGCCAGTGAAATAATGGCAAGATTCTAATCAAAAACATTGGCATAGGAGTCAGTATATCCAGGGTAAAAGTATGTGAGTCTATAAATATGAAACTACTGCTTTAAAAGTGCTTTTTTTGTGTGGAACCCAGGGCTAGTGCTCAGCTCAGACTTGTGTTTGAGCCATAGAGAAATACCAACACCTTTCTGTGAGAAAGGGCAGGAACCTGAGCACTGGGATTTACCTGTGAGTGCTAGGTGACCAAGTGAAATCCAAAGGCCTCTGCCTGGAGGTTACATTCTGCCAAGGGCAATAGGAATTGTTCTGTGCAAGCCTTGAAGCTATACAGTTAGGAAACATGTCTTAATTTTGGTCTTAATGTGTGCACTGGGCTTAGTCATAATTTGTTTAGAAAACAGAAAATATTTCAAAGAATGTATTCTTCTATTCAGTGGCAATATGAGGATAACAGCAGTTGTTTGAAGGGTTTCTTTAATTTTTTTTGTCAATATTTTGTGATTTATGTAAATGCTTTCAAGTTCTCCAGTTTAAAAAAAAAAGGTTTGGGAGGAAAATAAATTTTTTTTTAATTTCTTTTAGCCTTTAGTACTTATTTTGCTCTTTTGAGGTTTGTAGGTTTTTTAGTTGTTGTTGGTTTTTGTTGGTTGGTTGGTTTTTGTGTTTGTTTTGTTTTTTCTGTTTGTTTTGTTTTGTTCTGTTCTGTTGTTAGTTCTAGAGGGCTAGAAATGTCTGAACTTTTAATAAACAGTGCACTGAGGTTCTTATAAAAGATTTTGACTTATGGCAGCCGAGGCTTGAAAGGAAGAATGGCAAAAATCACAAAACTTGCATTAAAATCAAGATAGCTGGCAATGTAATAAAGTGTCATCTTTGAATCTTTCTTGTTTTCTATACTTTTAGCTATAATTCTTCATTGAACGTTATCTCCCATCTGTGAAATTAACTCTTTCAAAGAAGGGTGATGTAAGATGAAAGAAATAAAGAGAGCTAGGAAGAAAAAAAAAAGGAAAAAATACAAGGTACAGCATAATGATTTAACAAATAATTAGACACAAGGAAACACCTCTCCTGGGAACTACAGAGCACAACAAGCCAGGATATATATATATATATATTGAAATCCAGTCCTTGGGGTTTTTTGTTGCTTTGGTTTGGTTTTGTGGGGAAATAAGTTCCACTGTAGCCTTTAAACTGCGGATCTCTGATCTTTTCAGGTAAGAACTTTATCAATTACCATAAATGTAATCACAGTTGTTTTAATATTATGCAGAAAAAATCATGTATGTGCTTCTTATCTACTTTTATAAATGTGTTACGCTGAAAGCAGATTCTTTTCCCTTTTCTTTTTTATCTGTAAAGATGAAGATTGCCTAAAGGATTTTTTTAGGAAGGATTTCAGGATAGTCAGAGTTTATCCTGATAAAAAGCTTTTATTCCGCTTTCCCATTTTTTTCCCATAAGAAATGACTGCTGATTCCTTTCCTTGAAGATTATTATTTTAATAATCTTAAATGAATATTTTCCTCAGAAATAGAAATTTTGGTAATGATACAATTCACAAGATCAAGCCCTGTTGGTGTCATCACGTGCTCTAATGCAAGATTTCATTTGGCTCCCTGCTGTGTGATGAGAAGGGAATTAAAACACTTTATCAAATTATACTTAATTTTTCCAGATTTCTCCTTTCAGTTCCTCTTGTTCCCCTTGTTACATTCAGACACTGCCTTCAGCCTAAGCAGCTTTTCTCTTATCTTGAACTTTATTTAGGTTTTTGACCCAGGGTCTGCTTTTGTGCTCTATTTGAGAACAATCATGTTACCAGACTCATGAATGAGAGCTGTCCTTTGTAAGAGATACAGATGTTGGCTAAATCACAGAATGAACTAGGTCAGAAAAGATCTCCTTTGAGACCATCAAGTCCTACCTATGACCTAACACCTCCCCATCAACTAAACCATGGCACTGTGTTTTTCAAACACGTCCAGGGATGGTGACTCCACCACCTCCCTGGGCAGATCATTCCAGTGCCCAATCATTCTTTCAGTGAAGAATTTGTTCCTAACATCTAACCTGTATTTCCCTTGATGCAGCTTGAGACTGTGTCCTCTCATTCTGTCAGTTGCTGCCTGGAGAAAGAGACCAACCCCCACCTGACTACAGCCACCTTTCAGGAAGTTGTACAGAGTGATAAGGTCACCTCTGAGTCTCCTTTTCTCCAGGCTAAACACCCCCAGCTCCCTCAGTCGTTCCTCACAGGGCTTGTGTTCCAAGCCCCTCACCAGCCTCGTTGCCCTCCTCTGGACGTGCTCCAGTGTCTCAACGTCCTTCCTAAACTGAGGGGCCCAGAACTGGACACAGCACTCAAGGTGTGCCCTCACCAGTGCCGAGTACAAGGGGAGAATGACCTCCCTGCTCCTGCTGGCCACACTATTCCTGATACAGGCCAGGATGCCCTTGGCCTTCTTGGCCACCAGGGCACACTGCTGGCTCATGTTCAGTCGGCTGTCGACCAGCACCCCCAGGTCCCTTTCTGCCTGGGCACTGTCCAGCCACACCGACACCAGCCTGTAACGCTGTAGGGGGTTATTGTGGCAAAAGAATCTGTTTAATCTAAAGTCGTCTCATTGAGGACATATCAGATATTAAACTGATAAGAATCTCAATTCTCTGCAGCTTTCATAATAGTTTCAAAGCCTGGTTCTTCTACTTCAAAGAAATGCTTAGGATTGTGTCAGTGGAATTATGTGAAAAAGGGGCTGATGCAGCAGCAAAAGAGCTCCAGGCAGAGTTTAATGCATTCAAACATACCTACAGATAATGCTTCAGATGCTGCACAACATCACAACAGTTTATAATTTATTGAGTTCATCTCACAGTACATATTTGCTTTTTTAGATTTTGTCAGGCTTATTTGCAAAGAAAATTTAAAAATATGCTAAGGATTATACAGTCAAGTCCTAACCAAATATTGGTAACAAACAGCATCTACATCTCCACATTGCAAAAGGAGTTTGTTCTAATGGATTCGTTAAAGATTGCTTGCCAATTTTAAGCAGGGATATTTCCTTCTGCCTTTTACAATGAAAAAATCAGGCAGCTGGGAAATCTCTCTGCTGCTTTCTTTTCCCAGTCTTTCAACAGAGATAACAGTGCACACCTGAAACTCTTCCCTAACAATAAAATTTCTAATAACTAGTGATAAGGAGCATCAGAAAGAGAAAGGACTAGAAATTATTTAGTGTAAAATGTCAGATATTCAAACAGTGCAATTTTAAATTTAAAAAATGGTGTAATTAAATTGTTGTAGGACAAGGAGGGAAGGAGAGGATAATGCACAGCTAATGACTATAAAGACCAACTTGTGGCCAAATATACTCAGATAAAGCTCCTTTAAAAATCAGAACAATCTAAGGCACATGAAGGAATCAAAGACTGTTTAAGGGAGCCTTCCAGAGTGTTTCTATTCCATTCAGCATATACTCTGTTTTTCCTTCTAAGCATGAATTTCTACTGCCCCTCACCACACCATGAAATCTGTTATTGTCTTTTTTCTTTAATTATTATCTTCTACACTGACTGATGAGACTATAAAAGCTATTTGCAATGCTTAAATCTTTCCTTGCTTTCTTCTTCAGATTCCATATGTGATCCCATATATGACAGAGACTGACTTGTATTTTGAAGCTCAGCCTCCAGCACGAACAGTATGTGCAGGTCTCCATGCTCTGTTCATGTCTGGTTTACAGAAGGGAAATATGATTTCCTCTTCTGCAGTGACATAAGAATGATGTAATAGTTTCCACACACTATCTTTAAATTGTGGTTATTTTTCAGTTTTTTAAAACACCGAACAGCCTCCTAATATAAGGCTTGTGAAGCATTTGCACACTTCAGCAAATCTTCCATACCATGTCTAATATCAACTTTCAATCTTTCAACTGTGTTCAGGCTTCTAGAAAATTCAGTGGCACTCTGCTGTATCTATTCAAAGCAGTCACCTTGTGCTTTCCTGTGCTTTTCCTCTCAAATTTCTTCACAGAGCAGTTTCAGGAAATATGATCTAAAGGATCACAATAGACCTTGTCTCTTTGGCAAGCTCTTCATGACAAGTTCACAAAAAATCTCTTCAAGGAATATACAGGAAACTCAGCAACAACTATTGTCATGACTTCTTGCTCAAATAAAACAATAATTTCCAGACTGTGTTTTCTCCTGGGATGGCAAGTTATCTCTACAATCAAAGTCATAATACCATTTCATGAGTGGGCTTGGGGGCAAAGAGACTAGACAGCGAAGTTCACAGAGCCATGGGGCTCTTTCTACATTGCCGTTAGCCAGACTTGAACTGATCTAGAGTGGAAATGTACGTAGCCAGACTATATTTTTAACTTTTTTTTTAGTTTCTCCTTCGTAAATCTAAACGCTGATAGAACCTTTTGGAGGTAGAGGAACAGTGTGATACAGAAAAATGAAAGTATATTAAGGCAAGAGAATGTCCCAAATCAGAGAGTAAACAGCTTCCCTATGGATCAGTATTTGCTTTCCAGGGGATGGAGCAGATGTAGGAGGGAGAACGAGGAAGAAGGAAGAACTGTGAGCCAGGAGTGTGAAAGAATTTTTAATTGTCCTGGCCAAATTTTGAAATTAAACTATTTTGTTTTCCAAGGTCTTCATGTCACTCATATGCACCAGTCACCTTAGGATAGAAAAGTCATCTGGTGGCCAAGGTCTCCTAGCAGCAAGGATGAAAACTGCCTTGGGAATTTTAAACCCAGGTTTCAAATCATAGAAACACAGGATAGTTTGGTTAGGAAGGGACCTAAATGATAATTTGGTTCCAACCTCCCTGCCATGGTCAGGGACACCTTCCACCACATCACTGAGAAAACCCAAGAGGACCAAACTTTAGATTCCTCCAATATCATGGCTTAAGAGGACAGGAAAGTGTGCAGATACTTCCTATCTCACCTCACTACAGATAATCTAGATGTGAGGTAAACTAGGTGATTCAGACGACAAATGAGCCTAGCAACACATTGGGTGAGTTTGTGTGGTTTCTGTCATCTTTTACAGAATGGTAAATAATGTTTATATTGGCAAGCAAGTCAGGTCAGTGAGTGATAACACTGACCTCTCAGACAAATGGGAAAAGATCTTTCATGTGAAGTTGTTAAAAGTTCTGTTAAAGGAAAAGATTGGAAGCTAAGGCAGGAAGGACTGGTGTCACCCATCATGTTACTGATGCTGCTTAGCAGAACAGTGGAACCCCAAAGTAGAGCAGCAGATAAAAACAAAGTTAATACTGGAATACACAGAGCCATGTAATATTCTTTAGTGTTCTGTATGGCAGCCATAGGTGTCATCCCAAAATGGAACAGGGAGATTTGGTCCAGGATTTTAGAAAAATTAGGTGATTTCAGAGTATGCTGTCTAAAGGCCCAAGGATGTGTATTGCAAACATATTACATGGTACAAAACAACACTTTGTATTGCTGAGTTTCACAAAAAAGCTGTTGGAGGCATCTGCTCTCAAATCCACTGGCATCAGTGATCTGCTGCTCACATAAAAAACAGACAGCAAGCTTGCATGAAGGTATTCCTCTAGAGGTTTACAGAAAGTATGTTGAGTCATTTAGAAGTATCGTCGTGGTCCATACATTGAAGAAAGGACTCTTGACAATAAATCAGAAAGCTAAATATGGTTTATTAAAATGACTCCATAATTCTAGTATTTTTCTATATCTGCTCAGCAGAGAGCATTCTCCATGCTCCTGCTGCTGCTTCATCCAGGGAATGTCCCGAATGCTTACAATATCAGAAAGATTGCAGTCTTTCAGCTCCTTCTCCCACTCTCAAGGAGGAGAGCCGAGAAATTCTAAAATGCCCTTGAAGAACACCAGATATCTTGTTTACAGAAAGCTTATACAGAGTAAAAGAACAGCAAAAGGATGTTCTCCCATGGGAAAATAGATCAGAAGGCTTACACAAAGAGAAACTTATAATATGTTCATAGCAACACAGAAGTTTCTATATGGTGAGACACAAAAAACACCCTCAACTATTAACCTCCAGGTGGGAACCAGCTTGCTTAAGGATGGTGACCCAGGGGTATCTACAGAGGGAATGGAAGTTGAACTGAATTTTTTCATGAATGTAGAAGCTTTCAGTCTTTTACAGAGAAAAGGTGTGATCAAGAAAAAAGACAAAGAACACCTACAGCTTAAAAGGTCTTTTATGTCTTAAAGAAAGTTCTTAGCTCAGAACAGGCTTCAGCTTAAAAAAATACTGCAGTGGAAATATGCATCAGAGTGTATAGGAGAGCAAAAACACACCCAGTTAAAAATTAGCAGAAAAACGGAAAAGAAAAAGACCTCCAAGAGCAGTAATACACAATCATAGAAGAATGCCACCCTGTTGTAAAATGACATTAGAAACAGCAATTTTGACCCTTAAGATTTATTTTTATATTAGTCTGAAAAGGTTTCATGGAATTGGTAAAATACACTCACATGTAAGAATGTCATTTATGAGATGTGACTATGTATAAAGTATTCAAGTCTTGCAGATTGAAATACCAGTAAAAGGGAATCAGAAAGATCTGGGGTATTTTTGTCTTTTTTTTTAACTAGACCCTTTTCTCATTTCATTCTGAACTCTTTTGCAGCAAATCAGCCAAACGCTGTCACAAAATCTGATTGCTTGGATTGCAACAGCTTCTCTAGCATTTGTGGAGAAAGACTATATAAAGTGAGCTCATAGTGCTGGCTTTACAGTGATATTACATATTCCTTTTTTTTCTGCTACAAATCAATAATTTAGTGAAAACAGGATATTTCATCCACACTTGCACATAACCTCTCCCCCCAACAAAACAAACACAAAACTCCAAAATCTACAACAAATTTGTCACCCTCAGTTGCTGTGTGCTGAAAGACACAAGGTGATTGACTTACCCTTCGAACACAGCAAGGACTGGTAAGAACCAGTAAAAGAACAGAGATTCTTTCTCAGAGGATGAAATTGATATAAGAGAGCCTGAGCAAAATCACCATTCACTGTTCTCTTATGGTGTTCCTTTCACTCCTCCTTCCTAGGTCCACAACTTTGCACCCTGCTTTCCTAAAATGCAATTCGTTTAAATGTATCTTTATTAATAAGAAATGGCATCATCATTTAATATTTCACAAGTCTGCTATTAAAAGCCATTGATCTGGTCAACAGCGATTGTAAATTTGGATAAAGCTGGTTTTACAGAGTTATTAGGATTTAAAAGATTTGCCAAAATAGACCTTTTTCTGAGATGCAAGACATACTTTACACTGTAATTATATTTGAATATCATGCAACATTAAGCTATATCTAGTATGAAAACAGATATGCTGATTCTGAAAATGGGTACTCTCCACAAATAGCACCATCAATTTAATGATGACATCAATTTAATGAGACATCCAGGCCTTTACTGGAAAATTCAATCATATCAAATTTCTGCAGCCCTACTGCAGCTATGCTGCTTTCGCTTCGTATGTATTGACACACTAGTTTACTTCTATCTCCCTGGAATTTTCTAGTCATCAGGATTATGTTCAAGCTTTAAATACTCATGATTAAGAATGTTTATAGTCTTTCACCTTAAGGAATTGGAAAATACTTCAATATGGCTTCTAAAATAAAAAATTATAATAGTAATATTATCATTTTTTCTTGAGTAGCTCTCTTGGTTCTCCAGCACCTTGCGCTGTGCTTACTCTAATACCTTGATGTGATTCCTTAGAACAATTCATATTGGCCATGGTCTACTGTGTCTTTCTCAAAAGGCCTCTGGATGAGAACGCAAATATTAACATGTACTTAGGAAAAGTGCAGCAGAAAATAATGTTTTTTCTAGACCTGTGGTGAAGCAGAGCTGCACATTACATCATGGGAAGGGGACGTGTGTGTGCATGGTCCTGACGGTGGGTGAGCAGAAGATCATGTCAAACCTTATCAGATTTTTGATGCTTGACAAAAACCAGTCAAACCCTCCTTCTCATTTGGTCCCATTAGAATCACCCACTCTAGCACAGAACTCAACAAAGTTAAGTGTCTGCTGCATTAGGAGTGTGTCAAATGGTTGCATATGTCAATGATATTAAAATAATTGAGAATGCAGTGACTTTTCTTGCCTACAAATTATGTCTGTTTCTGCCTTTAGAGTTGAAAACCAAGTCATCTTCTTAAGTAATTGGTAGACAGCTTGGAAATCAAATTAGTGGAAAAAAAGGTTTTATCTTGTTTTAAGGAGAGAGGTATCTCGAAGCATCTGGAACCAGGAAATTGATTTAACCACAAACCTAAGCAAGTCATGGCTCTTACCTCTCTTTTCTATTTCTTTCTTCATTCCCTAGGCTAAACAGAAAGGTATTTACATATAGCATTATATACTTTACGGACTTCTGCTCTAAGTCTGGAAATGTTGTTATTGGTTACACCTAGTTACACATCCTGCTCTGCATTCACTACAAGTTTAGATCATGGGAATACCACTGAAGTAGGCAAAGACATATTTATCTAGTGAAATGAAAGTAAACCACTGAAGGGTTGTTTAACAGATTTTTGCAAGTGCCTGGATCTTTTTTCAATCAAAATCAACAAGTTCCGCTGCAATCATGGGGTAAACATTCATGTAAATTTATATTTTTTAAAACTGCTCAATACGGGAAAATAATACATGTATTTTTATAAGGAGAACCAAACGAACCAGGGTTTGCTGTCTAGCATGTACATATTTTTACAGTAAGAAGTTTAGGTTGCCCATAACCAGAAATCAAGAGACTGGGCACTGCTCTTTAGCTTCAGTGTCCTTGACTGCAGCTGCACTTTGCAAAGCCAGTCTGTGTAGACACTGTGCACAGACAGTGAGTTTGTTTGTACAGCACACTGATCAGGGTCTGGTCAACACAGAAAACAGAATTGCATAGAGAATGTAGTGAAGTCTGCAGACTTGATATGGAAAGGAAAAGAATTCAGCTTTGCTCTTTAAACCCAAATTGGAAACCACTTAGCTCATTACCAAAGTCCCCTTCAACAGGTAATGGAAGTGATGCATTTGGATAGATCAAGTCAGATGTATGATCAATTTTCAGAGCACAGCATGTGAGAAATCAGTTTACATAACTTTACTTCAAATAAAATGAAAATGATTAATTAAATAATAAAGCTCTGACATAGAGGAACAAACAGTAACATATAGAAGAGTTTGGATCAAACTGTCTTCTCACACAGGGTAGGGGGAAGCATTTTATTAGTAATGCTCAACAGCTCTTAAGTTACTTGTAAGAAGCAGAATTTTTCAACTTGTGTCTTAATACATGAAGTACAAAATCCTTTTTCAACTCATGTCTCCAAGCATTAAGTTACAGCTATGTAAAAACACCAGATATATAAAAAATATTTTTTACTTCCCTCATATGAGACTGAAATTCTTTCTTCTAACTAAGGCCAAAGCAAATGCATCCTGGAAATCATAAAGTAACTTCAGACAAATGGTCATTTAAGAAACTAAATTTAAGAAAGCCAAAATAGATATGTGCATACTTTAATTATACAATCACATAAGAAAAAATTCAGGCTGTCTGTATGGATTTACACAAAACTAATACTGTTATATTGGTGTGTAGGGACTTAAATAGTGGGCCTTTCTATTTTATTTCCGGAGATTTCATATTGCACTCTCACCTTTTTTTTTGCATCTGACATGAGTTTCTATACTCTAGGCCTAATTTATTTTTTCCCTTTCCTTTAAATTTCAAGATACTTTTTAAATGCAGTAAGGATATGGCTACAGCGCACTTCAGTCAGCCATCCAGTTTGAACAAATGGAAAGTTACGCCTAGCACAAGAATATTAAATTTCATTTAAACTTTCTGAGTACTAGACTATAATGGAAAGAATAATAGCTTATAGGCTGCAGCAACTGGCATAACCAGTGAAAGTGCAAAGCTAGAGCTCAGATAATTAACAGCTAACAGCCTATAAAACAGAAACATACAGCTAAACTGGGGTTTCCCTAAAACAACATGAATAAAACCAGAATCTTTAAGTGGTTAGAAAACTGCTGAAGCTCTGTCTGGTGTAGGCTGGCTTCAGTTAAAACCGAATAGAAATGACTCCTAATTAAATATGAGCACCACAAGACCCTTTCAACCTGTTTTCTCCTGTGTAATAATGGCTTTTCATTTCAAACTCATTTAGTTTGAATGATCTTGTCACACCTACTGGACGTAATTGAAGCACTTTCAGCACTAGTTGGAAGAAGCCCATGAACACTCTTCTGCTGACATTGTCCAACAGATGAGAAAAAATTTGCTGTGGTTGAGTCTCTGAAGTGATTTGAATTTTTGAATTATTCTTGTCTGACTAGAGAGCACTCTATAATCTTTTAGCAGAATGAAATTTGGTTGAAATTGTATTACGCCATGACTCTCCACTGCTGTAACTCCATGTGGAAACTATTTTTTAGAAAAGTACTCACAGAATTGTAAGTGAATTGGCCACATTCTCTGATTAGATGGGAGTTGTTAAAGCTAAAGTATAATAGAACAGACAGTTACTCTAATTTGTGCTTCAGAATTTCAGGGAAAGGAGTAACTTGCAAGGGAACAGTACAAGTTACAGACCCTTTCCTGGCTGCATAAACTTGACACACGTAACAGCTGAGTGCTGGTAACCTGCCAAGTTCTGTGCTGCTGCACATTTACTTAAAAAATCCCACCTAAATTACCATTATCTCTGCAAGAGTCCTTAGCCTCTGATTTCAGGAGTTGCTCACAACCACAGGAAACAACCTGTTTTTGTAACTGTGAGGGTGAACATTAGCTGGACCACACAATTTTTTCCAGTGGTATTGCTCATAGGTTAGCAATGTCACAATGTCACAGAGGAATCACTTCCAGGAAAATTCTCTGGTGCTCTATGGACTGCTCTACAGAGCCCAAAGGAATACCACCAACCTTGGTAGGAGCATTAAGTAATGACATGGCTTTCTAGAAAAGGCTGCAGGTGGGACACATCACCTTCAGAATCAACTCCCAGCTGGGAAACAACAGGCATCAGGTAAATGGGCACTTGGTAGTTTTTTTCTGCCACAGGCAGACACTACCACCAGTCCACATTCTGTTCCAGAACCAGTGATGTAAAGTCGCTTTTTTCTGAACTGCTTTTGTAGTATTGTCTTATTTTTAGCTTCTGTGGGTTTAATGTGTATCTTCAAAAAAAGCCCAAACAATCAAAACCAACCCAGCTGTTGCCTTTTTATTTATTTAACAAATTAGGGTACTGATTTTGTATCAAACTAATTTCTTATGAAGATTTCTGTTCTAAGTTCTTGAAAACCATTTCTGGTTGTTTTTGTCTCCTGACAAGATCAAAGTACAGTGGACTAATATTGTCCTGACAATAACACTTTCAGTAACTTCAGCTTTTATCTGTCTCGTGAAGCAGATGACTGATGGCCTATTATTTGTTACTCTGTTCCGTGGTGTGTTTCAATGGCTTCCTTAGAAGGTGGCAATGGCTGCAAACAAATTTTTAATTTTGATGTGTGCTGCATGTTCAAACATCTGACTTTGTAGCATGCAAATGAAATGATCACAAGGTCAGGCTAACTTACTTTCAGCAATCTTTGGCCCTTGATATAAAACTCAAACACAAGAAACACATTAGTGTCTTCAGAAATTGGAAGTCAGCGTTCAAAGCTGGAGATTTTGTTAGAGAATGGGCCACTCAGTTTAAACATTTTGTGTGACCTTAACTGTTTTAGGCAAATTACATTTCAGGTGATGGGATGTGTAAGAGTGAAATTCAGTAAGATGGGCTTTGTCTTAGAAAAACAGTATACTAACTTAAAAATTATCAAGAATCGAAGAACTATACTAAAGACAATGCAAGAAATGTCCCATTTTTTCCTTCTATAAAACAGGGATCAAGCATTTGATTCCTCTGATGAAGCCAACAGAAAATTTACTGAGTTTCAAAATGCCTCAAATCAATCCAAACAATTTCCATTCCCTAACAGCACAAAATTTCTGACTTGAACACAGCTGATTCTCAAGAGAAAGGCACGCATGTTAATTCAAACAGAAGTATGTAACACAGAATTATCCTTCAATGTTCAGTTCTAAGATACCATGAGCTTGAAAACTTTCATTTTGCTGTTCTTAAAACCCCTATTTTTCTTATTGTTACATACCTGAATGTACCTGCCTTTGGAAAAAGTCTTAAATTTAAATAAGTCTGTGGTACAAACATTGAAGAAAAGTAGGGGGAGCAAGTAGATTTGCATAACTAGTAAGATGTATCAGGCACAAAAATACCAGGCACAGAGGTAACAAGGTTACTCCAGCTGAAATTTCTTCTAGCTGTAAGACATCTGTTTTGGGGTTTTTTGCTTGGTTTTTTTTTGTTTGTTTTGTTTTGTTCATTCTGTTGTGTTGTTTTGGTTTTTTTTAATCAAAACTGGACTCTCGGAGTTAGACAAAAAGTAATTTATTGCCTGAAAGCTTTCACAGTGATTTGTATTTCACAAGATGAACAGACAGTTTCATAAAGAAAAACAAAGTTGTGGGAAAAAACCAAAAAGCAGTAATTTTTGTCCTGGAAACAAATGCCAGCACTCCCTAGGTGCCTTGTGATGGAAATGTGCTTCCTTCAGGACACTCTGGCAAGAACTTTGGATGCAATCCTTGAGCTCAACTTGTGCTGCTGTCACCATTCCTGTGCAGCACTTAGATCTGTCTGCAGAAGAACCCAGAGTCTTCTAGCAGCTGTTAATTACACAGACACGAGCATAACATTTCCTTGTAGGCTGCTGAACCCACGGCAGCAGAAGACATTACATTCAGAGTTATTTATGAATACAAACTCTGCCTCCAAAGCTCAGCAGAAAAAACAGTGACTTGAGCCATTCTCTCCATGTCCTGTGACACTGAAGAATTTTAAGCTTCTGAGCTTTGTTTTTGCAGGAAAAAGACTCAAGTAACAGATACCTGAACCTTCCTGCCTCTCATTACAGGACTTCAAAGCTTGCACTTTCAAATTGCATAATTTTAGTCAACAGTATGCAGCATAATGTGGCTTAACTATAGAAGGCTGAGCTAGTAAAAGAGTTGGCTGATTAAATGTGAAGCAGAACACTCTTAAATATTATATTATGTTCAACAACTGTTCTAATGAAAGCTGGAGAGAAAAAATTGGTGGCTTTGGTTTTTACTTCTCTTCCTCTAGGATCTTCAAGTTCACACAAAATAAAACATCACTGTTCATTTAAGCACAGTATTGCATAGGGCTAGAACATTTGTTCTATGGTTTTAACATTTGAACAGTCTAGAATTACATCTGCAGATGACTGCTTGTGCAATGTCCCCATCTTAAACAGTTCTGGTCAATCAAACACTGCCCTCCTTGATAAGAGCTTAACAAGCTTTACTGGCATCTAGTTCTTTACAGGCTGATGAAAATAAAAATCTGGCTCAATATATTTTTAAAAATGGGAAATTAGGAGTGCTCTAGATTTTTTAAAATCTCTTAAATACTTAGTGTGATTTTCATTTATCCCCAGAGTTCCATAAGAGCTTTTAACTTATCCCCAGTGTTTTCACAAGAGCTTTTTTTCCCTATTTTTTTCTCTTTTTTTTTGGTTTTGTTTTAGTATCACAGATTGCTGTATTAGAATGAATTTGTCAGAAGTCTCTATTAGAGAAGTTAGCAACAAAAAATTGAAAATGAGATTGTATCTAAAATACTTGTAACATTTACTTACCATAACAATAAGAAAGTCTCTCAGTAACGTGCAATATTTGGCTACAGCTACTTGAGCAATCTGAAAGAAGTACTATTTTTTAACTCTGCAGGGAAGCTTGAAAGTGGCTGAATTTATTTTCCATTTTTCTTTAATTCACAGGAAGCAGCAAGACATTTTAAAAATGTTTATTCAGCTTCAGGTATCTCTTCTAAAGATACCTGTGGTATATTTGATGCACATCTTCCCTCATTACTTCAAACACACTTAAACTTTGAGGTAATTTAGGACAAGACATAAGAGCACTTGCAAAAAATAAAAGCAAGAGATAAGTATTAAAAAATTTTAGGCAGGATAAATAGAAAAATATTCTGTCTTCCTTTCACTACAAATAGTTTCAGCATAATACACTTCAAAAAGCAAAATAATCAAGCCACAAAGTCCAAATGAATTTCTAAAGCAAACCTGACTTAAGCAAGCCATTTCACCTGTGTTAAAATTTCAGGGATTGGGCCCACAGCACTAGAGAAGACAAAGCATTCCTGAGGCAGATTGTCTCAGGTCATTTTGCAGCTCTCTTAGAGGGATGGAGGAAAGAAGTGAAAAAGTTTTACCAAAATTAAAAATCAAACCTTGTAATGCTGTCTCCTATGAGGGCAAACAATTGCCCCTCTCTGCAGCAGCATCTCCATTTATGCCTGCCAGCCAGTACTGACTGTCAGTATTAGCTGCATGGAGGAACATATACCCAGGGAGGCTTGGGGGAATGTTAGCAGTGTCCTGCTGTCCCACAAGGACCTTTCAGTATTCCAGAGATACAAGGCACTTGCTGGGAAGGTCTGAGATGAAACTTTTGTGTTTAGAAGATGGTCCTCTACCCATCCAGTGATAAAGGTGTACCACACTTTCTCTGTGATAATTCCAAAAAGGAACTCTGATTTAAAATGTGACATCTGGCTATGTGAAGATTAATCCTTTGCAAAGCATGATTTCACCCTCTCGTTAATATGCTATACTGTCATACTCTAAGTGAGATATTTTTACAGTTGTGAAGATACGTTTTGAAAATGACATAGACAATGCAAGTTATAGTTTTTCATACAGAGTCAAAAAAGCTAATCGGAGTCTTCATCATCAAGATATTCCTCTGCATTACTCAATGTTCGGACTGTACCTGGAAAGAAACAAAATTAAAAAAGAGTACTAAAAATACCAGGCACAGAGGAAACAAGACTGACACAATTCACAGAAGTGATAACCATGTTACCCTAGATTTCTGGAACAAGAAAAATTAGTAAGTTTAAAATGAACCTGCTCAACTGTTTTGAGAAAAGAAATGTAAGTGAAAAAAATTATGTTTCTCTTTTTTAGGAGGAGAAGCAGCAAAGGGAGAACAGGAAGAAAATAAATTGCAGAGCCCTGTGCTCAAGGGGCCACACTTCAAGAAAGTACAAGAAAGTACAAATTACATTTCTTCTGCTCCCATTTAGCAGGACAATTAACACAATCTTTTTGCACTTCTATGCCATGGTTTTAATAATTTTAATTTTTAGAATGTACTTCAACAATTGACATCTGAATATCTGTCTGTACATGTAAAACATAAATCTGAATATTGAAGTGGAGACAAAGTAAGCTTCCTCCAATAAAAGAGTTTTACAGATGGACTATGATAGAAGCCTTATATAAACAGGAATAAGGGAGAGAAGACTGCTGATGTAGAACTGAATCTCTGAAAAAGAATAATGTTTCACTTCCAGACATTGGAAATACTTAAATGCAGATTCAAGAGACAGAAAAATTAAATTGGTGAAAATAACCAAGAAAATACAAAATGCAAGAAAAGTATACAGATCAGTCATGTCAGAGATATTATAAAAGGCCAGGTTGAGACAGAAAAATGAACAAGGATGCTAATACTGAAACTGCAGTTAGACTGAGAATATCAGCTGTTCTGTCAAGGCAAGCAAAAAAAGACTGGGTGTGAAATTACCAGACTGGTGACAGACGAGGTGACTAAGGACGAAAAAATCAGTGAGTCATTGAAACAAAATTAATTTAAAGGGAGTGAAGAAGTAGATTAGTTATGTAGATTAGTTACTTAGTATCAGGAAATAAAACATTAGTATAATTATTGAGACATCAGAAGAGAGAAAACACCTGTACCAGGTGCCTACAATTGACATGCAAAGATGAATGAAGTGTTCCTAACAGTGATCAAATAACTTTAGGAAAATATTATATAATATTATATATATATGTGTATATGTATTTTTTAAATATTATATATGTATGAATAAATGTATGTATGTATGTTTGTGTATATATATATATATATGTATTTACACACACACACACAGAAGGATTTCTGCCCTTTTTTACAACTGCTTTCTTAAGAACTAAGATTGGGAGAAATAATTTGCCAGTTTTCTGGGAAATCCTGATTTTACCTCTACCAAAGAGCAGGACAGTATTTTTGCTGCAACTGGTCTTCCTGGCCTTCTCAAGTTGCAGTCAGTTATTCCTCCATTTAATTACCATAACCTCTAGGCTCCTACAGGTTAGCATTTCCTCTGTTCTCACTAGTCCTGTGACGATGCAACTGTTGTACTGCATATCCCACCAAAACTGACTATAACCCTGCCTGTGTTTTTAAGTAACTTCCTGTTTCACTTAAGAGTTTCTACCCTAACTTCAGCCTCCTGAAAGCTATAGGCAATAGTAGTTACACAAGGCTCAACAATTCAGTCTTTAGCTTTTTAAAATAGCCTCTTTAACTATTTTGGACATGTACACTATGCTAGTAGGAGAGATGAACACATTGGGAGGCAGTTTTGCCTCCCAATGTGTTCATTGGGAGGCAAAACTTCACTCCCTTTAAATTAATTGGGAGATATTTTGATTAACACCCGAAAGCATTCTTTCTTGATTTCTCTATTAGACAGTCACTCAGTGATACATAGAAATAAGAAAGTAAAAAAAAATTAGCAGTAGGAAAAGGAGGATCATATGTTGGTTCTTGTTTGGTTTAAGTTTGGAGGAACAGACAAGCATATGGAGAAAGACAGCACATTGTTTTATCCTTGCACCCTGCCCCTTGTGGTATGCTACTTTTAAAATAGTTTCCATCCTTGCTTTCATTTTATCTGAAGGGCCTGTCTTCTATTTTCACACCTTCTCAACTCTTTTGCCTCTTGCTGACACAAGGTGGCATTTTGTGTGAAGTCAGCAGCACTGCATATGATAAACCATTTTCATATCATAGCTCTAAACTAACCCTCTCAAGCAAGCCCTTCCAAACACAATTCTTAGCCCATGTACCTCCCAAATGGTTTTTACAGCTATCAGTATGTTGGTATTTGGCTAAAGTATTAATTCTCCAAAAGTAAAATTATCAGAAAAACAAAATCAGAAATACCTGCACTCTGTTTCTTCTTAAGCAAGGAAGCACAAGCTGCATTCGTTGCCATATCGAAAGCCAGTTTCTTCTCATTGTTTTTCAGATCTGTTCTTGCCCCTTCATGAACAAAATTTTCATCATGAATCACAATCCCAGTTATTTCTCAACCAATGTCATTATAATATGACTTTCACTAATGTGGGTAGAACACTAATGGACAAGGGAATCTGAGCTACTGACTGCTCTGCAGCAGACCAAAAGCTATCAATGCTCTTGCTTGAGCTACAGTTGTTTAGGGAACTTGCTGGCTGCTCTTCCTTTTTAAGAAGCAGATGTCATTGCTGTTCTGGGGTTTAGGTGCCTAATTTTGTCTGTAAAGCAGGAGGAAGTTATCTTGACCAGGTGAAATGTCTACCTTCCAAACAGCTGCCAGAATTTTCTGCAAGACTTTTCCTGCAAGTCAGGCAGGTGAGCTGGCTAACAGCTGTACCTGAGTTACACAGAAACACTTAAGAAATACAAATTAAACAACATTCAGGAATCTAGTCTGCAGACAGATTGTTAAAACCTTCGTGAAGATCTTTACCCTTTTCCAGCAGCATCTCTACAATATCTGCATAACCTTTCCATGCAGCAGCATGCAAAGCTGTGTCTCCCAATTTGTTCTGTGGAGTTAGAGGGAAAAGCAACAGGATTAAAATGCAGCAAAAACCCCTTCAGCTTCTACCAAGGGTGAGTAACATCATACCTCTACTCTAAGGGTCTATTGGTTCAACCTACCTGTTGGTTTAACTCTAGGTTTGCCTGGGTAAGCAGGACATCTACCACATCTGCAGAAAACAGGGAGAGATTATAAGAGTAATTTAGTGGAAAGGAATTATACTATTTTTGCATTCATTGTAGTTAAGATTCCATGAAAGACCACTCAAATCAGCTAATGAAAATCTGTATCAGACAGCATTGGGCAACAACAATTAGTCACAAAAAAATACTTCTGCGTGAAATACTCCAAATAATACTGCAGTTCTTTTTGATCTGTCCTTCTTCCACTCTGCCTCTAAGTTACACTAATGAGCACGCCTGCTTCAACAGCAACAACAAAACACACAGCACTAGATGAAGCAGAACCTACCTCCTCGCCTGATTTTTCTTAAAAAAAAAAATAGAAGTATATTGAAAATACCCTGGCTTTATTATTTAGCACTGCAATTTTATCAGTCAGCCTAACAAGCATAACAAGAAAACCAGACAACAATAATTTCAAATTAATGCTCTGATACCTTTATGGCCTCCATGGCATGCCCAATACAGAGCTGTGTTTCCAGCTTTGTCTAACCCATTGACACCAACTCGATTATCCAAACACTCTCTCAACCAGCTCAGGTTGCCTGAAAGACAAAATCAGTTTTGGTTATCTTTTTTCCTTTGGAAAGTTGAAAGACTCATTATAGGTAAAGAATACTTTCTAAATGGTGTCAGTCCTCCCATGAACTTAAGAAGAGAGGAAGTGATTAGCAGCAACATTTATAATTCACTGAACAACCAGTCATACCTAGTCATAAAAAGTCATGACAAAGTCATACTAAGCCATATCAAATATCTTTTCTTCCATTCCCAGAAGACCTTTATATTCCTATGTAGTTCAATGGATGGTACCACACTTTTTCTGTGTATAGATGGAGTGGCAATTCTACCAGGCAGTATCTCACTTTTTCAAAGCTGTAAAACTTACCAGGATAACTTGCTCAAGAAACAAGACAACCAAAACAGGCAGAATATCTTCATTCTAAATTTATTATTATTATTATTATTATTATTATTATTATTATTATAGTAAAAAACAAGCAAATCATCCTTTAGCATCACACAACTAAAACACCAAACATACCTCGTTTGGCAGCTTCATGCAGTGGATTATCAATAGACTCTGCTTGCTCTGCCACTGAAATGAAAGAGTAAATTCTAACTACTGAAACATGTACTTGAAACCTGTGTGGAAACAAAACATATTTGATTCTAAAATGAAAAGAGACTTGTGAGTGACAGACTAGTGAGATGTACTTTAATTTCCAGTGTATGGGAAGCTAAACCAGAGAAAACCTTGTGAAAACTTCAAACAGCATCACATTGCACAATTGGTCTAAATCAGAAGACGTGCTCCTAGGACTCTGTGTTCTTAAGGTCTGCAAAAGCTTCTGTTCCGCTTATACATGGAATTTTTGCAAATGTGCCGACAGAGACACCACCCCTCCTATCCTGGTCTAAAATTGAAGCTTTACAAATAATCTCAATGGGAACATGAATTAATTGTTTGGTTTAGTTTAAATATAAAACACTTCAATATTCAAAAGAAATTTAATTAATGTAGATATGCAGCATGTATAAATTAGTCTTCTTGCATATTAGCAGTGCATGACCTCTGATCTCTGGCAGACAGCAAGAGTAGAGCCAGTTTGGAAGTCACTACAGTGAAATTTGATGTAGCCTCAATGACTACACCACAGATTTCTATTAATGTATTTCTACAAACTACAGGGCAGGGAAACAGAGCATTGCTACCATAATGTCTCCTACTGAAGAAGGGACAACATGAATCAACCTAAGTGACATTGGCAGCTGTGATGCAATCTGTCATGAGACACTGCTACTCTGCCTACAATTCCTGCCAGGACTAGGAGGAACTGTGTTCTGTTGTCTGTACTCATGGCTTTTAAAAGTGATTTTAGTTGCACCTGAAAAAGCAGTTTCTATTCAGTACAAACACATATGGGATATTTAACATGGTGCAAACCCCAAGAAACCAACGTTTTCTGTGTCAGAATATATTCATTAAAAACAACAAAAGGCAAAGTGTAGATCAAAGTGTACTTCCCCTCAAAACTGAGAGTATCTCAGTATCTGTTAAGTGCATAACCAGAAACATGAACAGTCAGCAAACTCAAGCTGTCCCTAGGTTATAAAAACACGAGACAGCTTGTCCAATGCTGATGTACAGTGCTAACTGATACTGCAGATGGATGCATTCTGATGAAATACATGGTGGAGTACTGTTAAGTACCAACACTGTTTTTGTCTGTTTTTGAAACAGTACTGTCTGTTTTTGAAAAGACGTCTTTTTATTTAGTGATTTCCTTTAATTGTGAATGATCTTACCAAATAAAAATATTCTAGACTTTACCATAGTTGCTTGGAATTAGTCCGGTCCTCCCTTTGCAAGTTCCTTTCCACCAATTTGTATCACTCTGCAGGGAAAAGGGAAAATATTTTAGATGGGATATACTGCATCTCAGAAGTATTCAGTCTGTGTGGGATGTCTTAGACTCACCATGTCTGAGATGTAAATGATATCTCCTTCTTCAAAGTACAGTTCATCTGGCTTTAAAAAAAAAAAAAAAAAGGAAAACAAATATATCTATGCATTCCCCTCTTCATTCAAGAGAATGATAACTCAAATTCTCTATCACAGAGACAACAACCTGACAGTCCATAGTTTGACTTGCTTGCAGTTAACTTTCTGGATCAGTAACTTTCCTAACACAGGAAGACTGTGGCCTTATCAACAAAGCACTGTGCAAAGGAAGCAGTGAAATATCTCTTACATTTGCTAACTTCATTTGGGAACCTTTTTTGGTCAGTCCCAGTTCTCCAGAGCTCTTAGGTCTCAACTATCATTGCTGTCTTTGGAAGAAAAACTAAATTATTTAAGATTTCTGATCTTTGTAGGTAACTGATACTACAGAAGAAAGCATGCTGCTTTTAAACAGAGCTGTTCTTAAAAGAGATTGATGATTAATCAGACAGTTCTATTCACATTAAGAATGACTATCCATCAACAGTTTATTAAAAATTTAGTACAGTAAGTCTAATATGCTAATAACAGCAGAGCTGAAGAAATATTAAGGACAAGGTTAAAAGTAAGATTCTCAAACCAAGTTTAGATGTACTTACCGTTCTGGGCTCAAACGTATACAGGGCCCTGAATACTTTAACCTGCCCTAAAAAAAGCCAAACCAAAACAAAAAAAAAAAACAATTAAAAAGTCAGTACCAGTATCATGCCTTTAAATGCAGCCCTTAAATCCAAATATGTTCCTTTAAGCTTAATGCTGGTTGCTGAATGAATTTGTGCTATGCTTCTATCAAAGAAAATCATGATGAAAAGACTCAGCAACATGGGTTACGAAGGAAACTGGCCACCTGATCAGTTACATGTCAGTATCCTCTTCTGCACACTTAACATGGTCTTTATAGCTCACCAGGCAACAGAAGCCTTGTCATTGATTTCCGAGGAAAAGCTTAATTTCATATATACCCTCACACACTCATACATGCTGTACATACTTTTACTACTAACCTCAAATCTGTCAAATGACAAAGAATTAAGGAAAGAAGAAAGCAAAAAAACAATGACCAATGTCACCAACATGCTCTTACACTTATTTGCAGTCATTATAATTAGGAAAATAAGGCAGCAACACAGAACTCATAAAGAAAAATGACAAATGGTCACCAAGTCCTACTTAATGTACAACTGATATCCTGTTCTATTCAGATGCTTAAAATAATGCATAGGGTTTGCAATTCCAGTAAGTGGCTAACAGATGTCTTAATAGGGCACTTTGGAAAGGACTGACAGCAATATACAAGCCATGAAAAAATAACTTTAATGCAGAGAAGTTGCAATTAAATTGCATAAACTGCAAAAGAGGCTTCCCTACAAACTTTTTTTAAAAATTCAAAAGGTACATTTCAAGAGAATGAACAGAAAGTACAAATATTGAAGAAACATGTATGTTACATAATTTAATTAGCTGAACTGCTGGAGTCCATTCGTCTTACTGGAGGAATATATTATGCAGACTGTTCTCTATTGTTTACTTTTAGGTATCTGAAGTCTTAAGCATGTAGGTTTAATTACTTTTAAATGTTCTAAGCTTGCAAGTGTAGTTGCACACAGGTTCTTACACTCTATGTGTTTATACAGATTAACTTGTATAAACTTGCAGTGTTTGATCCATCAAAAGAATTTGTTACTTAGGTCACATTAGGTCCAGGCTATTTTGTGTACTCAGAGAAACTGATGAACTTACTACCAAAGGCTATACTGGAAAATAAAGTGTACACACACAATGCTGTGTGTCGTTTATTAAATGGAGTTAAGCAAGTAGACTGAGTAGGTCTCAAGAATAAGCCTTTACATTTCTAATTAAGAACCATCATCTTTAGAATTTTGTCCTTTTTTTTCTAATAGATGTAGTCTTTATTATCCCAGTATCTAAAATCCTACCCACAGAAGTGATTATTTTAGAAAGTTAACTTAAAGGCTTTAGTTATTACATTCTAGAGGTGAATATGCTGACCACCTTGAGAAAAGAGGATGGTACCCAACTGCAATTTTGCAGCATCCCTTGAGGTGGCTCTTAAATTATGTTTTCAGACGCCTTTGGATATTCCCTAGCAACAGCAATGCCAAGGCATACTTGCCAAGGCGTAACTACTAAGTAAAACATTTCTGCAGCTCTCTATTCTCAGGTTTTTTTGTGACTAAGTGCATGCTAAACTACAAACATAAGACGAATCTGTGTAAACACATTGCCAAGTGCATGTAGATACTGTACATACCTTTTTTTCCCAATATGTAATTGCTCCTCCCAGTTCCTGATTTTTAATAACAGAAATTCAATTTGGCTTTATTGGCTGGTTCTCTCTTTCACATAGTAGCCATTTCCTAAACATAAAAGGTCCAACACTTCTCAAACCTTTGCCCCAGAAACAAAATACTTGTAACTGTGGCAACTGCTAAAAAGAATGAAACCTGAGTGATGTTTACTACCTATACAGAGATGATGAACAAGGACAGCACACAGTAATGCATCCTGGACCAAAGAGCTTCAGCATGAAATCTGAACTGCAGCTGGGCAGAAGCTAAGCAACAACAACAAAAAAACAAAACAAAACAAAACAAAAACCCACAAAAAAACCAAAAAAACCCGCCGAAAAACAAGAGATGACACAACAGGATGGAAGACAGGAATACTGACCCTTCTCTCCTTGGCTTTCTCACACAGAAGACACAAATACAGCACTATACAAACAGAGCACTACACAGAAGAAACAAATACAAGACAGAACTGCACACCAACAACTATGGAGACTGCAACCATCATGCACCAATTTTCAGTGTTTAATGTAAGTAAGAGGAGGAAATAGACAACAAAAGGGAAGAGTAAGAAATATTAAAAGGGGAAACGAGAAGATGGCAGAAGACAGGGAAAAGGAGAAATATGCATTTGTGTGTTGCATGTGTCTTTCATACTAATGTACTGCATATGTGCCAACAAATTTTCTGAAGCTATCACACCTGTGGAGGCAAAGAAGACTGGAAATACTGATGCTGATTACAGTATGGCTGACACATTGTTTAAACAAAAGGCAATTCATTGTTCATTTGTTTGTGGGGTTTTTTAAAAATTCTATAAACCTGAAACAGGGAGTTACTTCCCCAAATGTCCAACTGTGGTGTCGCAGACAGACCAACACATGCTAAAACATTTTTCTGTGATGAAATACAAAGTACAGATCTGCATCTATATAACTACAGGTCTGGTTAATATTAATTTCATAGTACTTTATATCAGCGTTAAACACTACTCATTACTGGCACCAATCTTTAAAAAATTTCTTCACAAAAGGATATTCAGCCTGTTTACTTTGCTTCATCTAAGAGCTTAGAACAAGGGGACTTTAGCATTTGTAATAGATTTTTATGGTACCAAATTCTAATGCAAAAATTCGGCCTAAAAGATTAAAATAACAAAATGTTAGCATGCAAAGGGCACATTAGACTTGAATCCCAGTTCTGCAAACACATAGAAATTGTATTTTATTAGGCACATGGGTACCTGTAATCACAATACATATCTCTAGGCATGCAGACAGAGCTTGCATTGGCAGTAATTTTTGCTTTGGAAGACACAAAAAAAAAAAAAGAAAAGAAGAAAGCTTAGAAAGGTGCTTAGCACCTGAGGTCTTCCTCTCTTCCCACTCACTATCATCTCTCTAGTACAAACCATGTTTCAAGATTCCTGTAGGACAGTGAAGCAGTAATTAGCACTGATTAGAACTTACCAAAGTTGACTGACTGCACCTCCCCACCACCTACTTCTAAAGGACAAAGTAACTAGAACACAGAACACATATGTGCATTTTTAAAATTTCAAGGCACCAGGCACACATAAATTACTTTATTCTCAGCACGGTTAATGAGAGGAGTATCCTTTTTAAAAGCAAAGTACACGGGGGCACAGGGTAATGATATGTCCCACAACAAATCTTTTTCTAAGCACAGGGACAGATTTAAAGGCGTCTTCTTTTCAGTCCTGTTATGCCCTGGTCTGCTTGGTGGGTTTAGGGGAAGGTTGTTTGAGTCATTTAGAGCACTATACAGAAGAAACAATACAAATATTCAATAAAAAACTTTTACATGGAAACTTTCAGAACATTAAGGTAGAATTAGGTACTTGACAAATTTTAAAGCAAAATCCAGACAAACTAAGGCACTTCAGAAACTTTAACTTGGCCAGCTTTAACTTAACCAGATACAGGGCATTTACTAAGGCCTGGACTGGAATTTTTTTGTCTGGTTTACAATATATTTCCAGAAGAAGCTAGGAGAAGAAACACAGAAAGAAAGGATAAGAATAGAAAGATATCACCACCCATGGACCCAGTGACAAGACAAGCAATTTTGATGTCCACATCAAAGTGATGGTCACAACCTTGATCATCGGGAAAAACCCTTGAAACACAAAGTTAAATGTATTATCATATGCTCAGGTTCAGGTGGGAATGCCCAGGTACCTCCGAGGGGGAAGCAGAAATTAACACACTCTGATATAACACTGTGGATCATCTGCAGTTCTTCCTGGTGGAAGGCCTCAGAAATTGGTCTGGGGTTGGGGTTTTGGATGGCTTACGGCACCTTCTAAGATATGACAGCTGCCTTTCAAGTCAGCATAGCTGAGCTAGTTACACCCCACCAGCAGGGATGAATACCTTCAGGCTTAGTGTGAATGCCTGCACCTTCCCCAGAGAAGGGAGTTTTCACACCTGAGCTAGATGAGCAAGGGAAGACACAATAAAACACTTATAGGTCTCTTCCGTCATCTGGCTCAAACCCCAGCCTCTTGATAAACACTGGTTGCCTTGTTGTGGTCATTTTCTGGTGCCCACACTCTCTCCACCTAATCCTCCACATCATCAGCAAAGCACACCCTGTTTTTGCAAATTTGAGACATAAACCAGTAATATTTCAGTCTCACAAACCCCAAACTTTAGTCATAAGACTGTCTTCTCCCATCTTATGGAATTTGCATTAAACATCAGCAAAACAACTATTTGACAAACAAAAAAGGTAACTTATTATACATACTAAATAGATACAAACACTCTTAGCATACAAACCTCCCAAGTCACAACTTGCCAAACCTTCCCTTCAGCAATGCACCGTGGTAAAGGAGTCAAACCAACTATGCTCTGTAATTAGCAACATAAAACAAATATCAGGTTGGGTCGACCCCACACCTTTTAATTTATTTTGAATAACTTACCTATAAACTTCTCCAGCTTTTCTGAGGAAGGGAAACATGCAACTCATAATTCTAAGAGGATCCTTTCCCCGCAAAGCACATAAAAGCAATGTGCAGAGATTGAATGAAACAGAGAAACCAAACAGTAACAACAGCTTAAAAATGCAGCTTCTGATAGGTACTGAAGAGAGATACCTACTGTGCTTTATAATGCTAAGTAATAAAAAGACCTCACAAAACCAAACCACCATCTTCTAAAAAGACTGAAAGATTTTTGTTTTCTTCTTACAACTTTGAGGTTTATTTTTAATCAACTGCAGATCATTAACAGAAGACTGCTTCCAAAGAAGTGCTAAGCAAGGAGCACAGCAACAAGGAGTTACTGTTTTCTCTCACAGTGACTTTTTTCCCCACTTCCTTTCTGTTCTTTCACTCTAGCGTCTCTAAACCGCCACAGACATTAGCATTAAAATTCCCTCTACCACCAAAACATTCTCAGCTCTCTCTTATTTGCATTCAACCCCCTTAATGAAAAGCTAAAAAATAAAAACCCAAAAAACCTGACTGATACCTGCATGGCATTACTTACTTAGGTATTTGTGTTAGGCTGAAACTTCAGCTGAAATTTCAGGAGATAATGAAATTTCATTAGCTGTCAATTAATATTATGTCCTCAAACAAAAAACCCCAACACAGTCCTTATTTCAAAACACACATATTTTAAACAAAATAATGAGGGCAGTAAGTCAACGTTCACAGGAGCTACCACGGCTTGGCCCCACTGGACTGATATCAGTCTTTTGTTAGCATCTGCCATAGAGAGCCATAATCAAATCTCACTAACTCAAATAAGATGCTACTAATCAGATATTGATCCTGATGCAGTGTCTTTTCATTAGCTATATTAAGACTGAGTAGCTCAAAACTACCATAAAAATCAGAATAACTAACTCAAGATGAATCAACTCACTGCACGTCACAAAGCACTATCAGTGCCTACAGTACACAGAGGGATAATCTCTGTGCTGCAGAAAATCAGAATTGGCTGTGGTAATCTACAGTTAAAAAACCACAAGTCTATCAACCTCTTAAATGGTTCAAGCTAATCCTGGGCTCTCATCAGCCACCTTTCTCCTTGCTGCCATAATGCTGCATAGAAACAGTTCAGAATCAGTTACTCAAGCACTAGCTTGATCTAAAACAACTAATTTGAACCCGTGCCTGTCGCAAATGGCCCAAAAGAAGAAAATATGCAAAGCCTGTTCCAATACTTGACAAACACTCCCCGTGACAAAATTTTTCTTAATATCCAACTTAAACTTCTATGGCACAATTTGAGGCCATTTTCTCTTGTGCTATCACTTGTCACTTGGGACAAGAAACAAGCACATACCTTGCTACAACCTCCCTTCAGATAGTCATACAAAGCAATAAGGTCTCCCGAGCCTGCTTTCCTCCAGGATAAACACCCCCAGGTCCCTCAGTCACTCTGCTGCTCTGCTCTGGACTCTCTCCAGCACTGCAATGTCTTTTTGTAGTGAGGGGCCCAGAGCTGGACACAAGACTTGAGGTGCAGCCTCACCAGCACCCAATACAGGGGGACAGTCACTGTTTGCTGCCCGCACCACTTTTTATCTTAGCATGCAGGCCAGGATGCCAGTGGCCTTCTTGGCTACCTGGGCTGGGTCATGTCCAGGCAGCTGTCAACCAACACCCTCAGGTCCTTTTCTCCCAGGAAGCTTTCTAGCCTCTCTGCCCCAAGCTGTAGCATTCAGAATTGGAAAACAAGGTGCTTTGCACACAGGCCTCCAAACAGGTACAAAATATTGAAAATCGTTTTCGCAGTTTAAAATGTGCTTCAGCATTTTGCTCACAAACAGAACAGAGTTCAACATAGCATTTAAGGATTGCCAGAACTGAGACAGAAAAAGGTGGAGTCCCCAGTGTTTAGAGAACCAACTTCTAAGTAATGCTTATTAGAAAGGGGAAGTGAATACAGAGAGTACATGTTGGGGGAAGGGCATTTTAAAAAAACAAGCAAGCAAGCATAGGAATTTGTTAAGGAACATATTAAAAAGAATGCAAAGGACAGACTGGGGCCAGCCTAGATGACAAACTGGGATATCCAGGAACAATCATGGACTGCACTAATCAGTGTCTGGAAATGAAGGAACAAACGTCATTTTGTTACAGAAAATCAGAAGTAAAGATATTCTCACAGAAGATATAAATGAACACAATGTCACTGTCATAGCCTGATGCTGAAATCTTCTGTTTCTTTTCAATTTTATTTTTATGAATACCAGCATGCCTTCACTTGCAGGAAGCTTGCTGGAGGTCCCAGCAACTTGCAGTTATAAGAGGGTTTGAGGTCAGAAATGAAAGTTTAAAATTCATATTGAAAGCAGACTGGGAACTGTTTAATTGTTTCTCTGACATTTTTCTCCCCTCAGACCTGATGACTGCAGTGTAAGTCCCCACATTCACATGCTCACATCTTCCCAGCTAACAGAAACGTTTCCCTGAGTACAGAAGAAACCCAAACCACCAACACTTATGTCAAATTTAAGCCTACTGCCAAGGCCTTAGGCATGTGACTCAATGCCAGTGTTCTGCTCCTGTGAATGCTGTCACAGTTCCTACTTCACCTTAGAATTGAGGTGAACTTGTTTATGATTCAAACTAAGTATTTATGTCCAGAAGCCTACTTTTAACTCTGACGGCTACTACTGGGAGAAAAGCCAACAAAACCTCTTTGAGGTAGCAACCCTTTATGTTAAATTCTTATGTTTCCTCCTGCCTCCCTTTCAATTGGAGTAATTTAAAACTCTAATTTCCTTGGTACAAAGGCTGGTCTTTCTCCATAAAATATAAATGTTGTGTCAACTCTAGGCCAGGATCAACAAACCCTACTGCGAACAGGAAAGTAAGGTTTTTAAAAAATATTGGCACACCCTTTCACCTCCCCAAAAGCTTTTGCTACACACTATATAAGGCTCTAAACAAAAAGACACCACCAGACAGTTAGCACTCTTCAAGAAAACTGCTTAAGTAGCATACATCTAAGCAGAAGCCATTAAAGCCGGTCAAATGCAAAGGACTTAGTAAGTAACTTTTGTAAACAGGTTTAATATCCAACATGATATGAACTCTGCAAAGAATAATGTAGTTTGAGACATTAAAAGGTGGAGGGGAAGCCCTACTCTTGCATAATGCTGACAGAAAAGTATGTTTCTGCTATTTTCAACGTCCACTCCATTCCCTTTTATTTTTGATAGTGAGTCTAAATAAAAACTACAGCTAGAAAACAATAACAATACAGAGTTACATGAGAAAAGCAAAGCACTTCTTAAAAAAAAAAACCTCAAAACACTCTAAGTCACAAGACTTTTAGAGTCTCTATAAACAATCTTGTCCCCTTACCCAAGGGCTGACTAGCCCAAGACCCAAAAGACTAGCTCAAGCATTCACAAATACAATTATCTAGCATATGTTGATGTCAAAACCACCTCTCTGTAATTGAAATCATTATGTGCTGTACACGCAATAGGATTTACAGAAAAGCAATCTGTCAGAAAAAATGCTCTCATGTACTGAAGAAAATGACAGCACCACAGCTAGCTGGTTTTCCCCCTTCACATCACCTCTTTTCCCTACATTTTTAAAGGTACAAAATCCCTGAGTTGAGCAGTGGAGACTCAGTATTTTAAAAAGGATATTTATTTCACTATATATTTTCACTTTCCCACCACTGAAATGTTTCCTTCCTTCTCTGTCCAATCTGCACTTCTTATTTCCCAAGCACAGAGGAACGGATGACAGCAACCAATGTCTGGTTTTCTCTTCTGTCCGTCCTGAACTGTAGCAATTCATCAGCAATGCAAGCAAGCTTGCTGTTTCCTGACAGAGCTTATAGACTTGAAACCTAACAATCAGTGAAGAAAAATTAGCACATCTTGACCAAAGGCATCAAGACACTCTAGCAAATGCAGTCAAAATGCCACCAAGGCAGCCTTCCACTGCTGTAGAAACTGTCACCACATGCAGTTCCTATATTTATGTCTTTAAATAACATCTATCAATAACCCTAAGAAATTCCATTACAGTATCAAAGGTGTATTATTTGTATTCTGTATTAACATACAGAAGTCAGACATACAACTACAGAGATATTTTGAAGTATGCTAGAAGAATTTCCCTTTCAGAAAATTACTTTGAAAAAATCTGACACAACAGACACCATAAAATTTTCTCTCCTTGAAAGTCAGGGATTTGGAAAAATTAATCTTATTACCCTTAAACCCTCTGAAACTCATCAGCAAGACAATCCTATTTTCTTTGTCTTCCTTCTACAAATTTCCTTTTGCTGTGTCAAGCACTCATACTGATAAACCAGCTCAGCAACTTCATCTGACATAAAAATAACCTTACATAGACATAAAAATGACCTTACATAAAAAAGTTGAGTGCACCACCAGCTTGTCACGTAACTAAATGGAACAGAAAGGGATGGTGGGGGTAGGGAACCTGTCCTTGTGATGGCAATCCGCATTTTATCAGATCAGGCACACCACAAACTGCACCCCACCAAACTAGGAAGAGACACCCAGTGTTAGACAGAACATGTCTGAGTCACTCTAAGAGCTCCCGTAAGTTAGGCAGGCCTACAGCCTTTAACTCCTTAAGAATCTTACATTAAATTTAACTCATCATCTTGAAAAACAGAAAACTGAGTTATCAACTTCATAGGAAAATCCCACTTTTCACACATACTCAGCTGTGAAACAACCACATCGTTCCAGAAGCCTGCAGATTTCCTCAGTACTGATTGTTTTCTTTTTCATTTAAAGTAAGCTGTTTTCAAAGAAACTTAGCAAACTACAGGGCAGAGGAAATTCTGAGGATGAAATTACAGCCAGAGAGCTTTAACAGATTTTGCTTCTGCAGGCAGGATGAGACTTATGGTTTAAATGGTCTAAACTGTTTCTGCACTTACTTGACTTCAAATTAAAAACTTGTTTTATAAGCTGTCTAGTTAAAATTCTCCATTAGGCTAAGGTTTTGTTTATTTTTTACATCGGCATTTCAAACAGTATTGCAAGTGCAAAAAAATTTGAAATTCGGATGTACCTAGGGATCAGATAATCCTGTTCCGGGAGGCATCAACTAGTTTTACCTATTTAATTAAAATCACAGTGGATTTTTAATTTCTAAGTAAGAATTTAAGCTTTTACACTGACAGATGATACACAAAAATGATAGTCATTAAACTTTCCAGATCAATTCCTTACTCAAAAAAACCCCCAAAACCCTAAAGCTAAAAAAACCCAAAAGCACCTTTTTGACAGAAGAATGTATATTTACCTGAAAATGCCACGTCTATTTTAAGATTTAAAACTGTGCAATTTCCAATGGCTTTTCAATATATTTTTAGGAAAAAAGCTGTGGCTGCTATTAATTTTTTTAGAAAACCGGCTTTGCAGTAATTTTTTCCTGAAAAAAACACACGAGCAAAACCCTACACATCGGTGACTTAATGCACTAGAAAGGGTGATGTTCACACTGACACCTGAATTTCTAAGAGCTCAATTAGAGTTTGGCTGTTAGGAGTCCTACAAGGGAAAACAATCATCTTCGTCGAAGATGAAGAATGTTGCACGCGACTATATAATAAAACCGACTTTATACATTAATATATTGCCGATCCGTCCAATCACGAGGCAAACCTCAGAGTACCTCAGCGCTGTTTCTTAAAATGGTAAAAGGTTTCCTGTGCATTTCAGGCTACGCAAGCAGCTCCTGGACGGCGACTGCCACGGCGCCAGGGGCCGTCGCCGGGCAGCGCGGCTCCCTGCAGCAGGCGAGGAAGGCCGGGACAAGTGGGCTCTGCCCAAGCCCGCGACACCGGGAGCCTGTCCCCGGGCGACGGCTCCGACTTGGGGGCACTCGCGAACCTTCTCCCGAGCCAGAGCGGGCGCGGGGTCCGGACCAGGCAGGATGCCCGAGGGCAGCCCCCGCTGCTTTCCAGCCGCGGGAGGGGCAGCCCTGCCCGCCGACACCGAGCGTGCGGTGCCGCGGCTCATGGCGGCAGGGCGCGGTCCGGAACGGAACGACGGCTGTGCCCCCGTCCCACCCTCGCCCGGGCTCTGTTTGAGAGCGCAGACCCCAAACCCAAGCCATTCACGTGTCACCGGCAGCGGGCTGCGTCGCGCCCTGCACGGGGAGGACGGGCCAGGCCGCTCTGTCCTTCCCTCACCTGGCTTGGCCGGTTTAGGTGGCGGCTTGGACATGGCTGGCCCTAGCACCGACGGGGGAGCGGCGCGACTGCGATCGGCTGCCCGGGCGCGGGTCCGCGCTGAGAGGCGGAGATGCAAACCCCGGCNGGCCCGAGGGACGGGGGTGGCCCCAGGGACGGGGGTGGCCCCGGCCGCTGCCAGGGGGCTGCTCCCGGGAAGTCGGCTGGGGCTTCGCGTGCGCGGGACCGCCCCGGTTCGGAGGTGGGCGCGGCCCGGGCAGTCCGTCACAGGCCGGCGGGGCGGGGCGCTCCGCCTGCGCGGAGCCGTGCTGCCGGAAGGATGTGCGCCTGGCGCCCGTGCGGCGTGGTTGGAGTCGAGTGCGAACTCCGGAGGCGCTGAAGTGTTGGAGCTAGAAGTGGTGGAGGCGCGGCCGGGAACCTCCGCCAGCCCCGCTGTGTGGGCCCGTATCTGTGAGAGACGGTCCCGGTCCGGGCCCGGTGCACCTTCGGGTGGCCCCGTGCGTGGGAGCGGTGCCGCGGTATGCCCTTAAAAATGGGGTGACTTCCGTGGTGTGCTAGCGTTGTCATGGGTTTGTGCTCAATTTAAAGAGCCAAATTGACCCAAGGTAGAGCAGTTTAGGATTTCTGTGTTGCAGCAGTTGTGACAAATTTGCTTTTGAAATTTGTTTCACACACTACTCAGGGCGGCAGAAGAGTTGATGCGGTTTTTTATGATGGTATTTTTTGCTGCAAACTGGGATTAATTTGCATACAGAGGATGACATAAGTTAAAAGTCCAAAGGTGAACGTGTTTGTCCGGTTTGTTGCACAACATCCTTTGTGGGACAAAGGGTAGTCCTCTGCAACACAAACCTTACTGATGACTTTTAGAAAAGAGCTTTTTAATCTTATTTTTAAAGTAGCCTGAATATCATCACTTCTTAAGAACAAATTATCTGTCTTCCCTCTTTGCATTCATAGCCAGTACTGTAAGCATTCAATGCATCACTGAATTTCAAAATCGTAATATTCCTAGAAAACCAATGTGTACTAAGTTAAAAAACTCACAAATGCCGACTACTGTTGGTAAGCAGCACCATTGCAAAGCAATGGCTGTCATAAGGGTGATAGCTTGGACTAGTCGATATGTCTTTTGTAGTTTGTTGGGTTTTTTTCACATAACCATACATTAAAAAGCATGCGAAGTTCATATCACAGACTTGTGAAACAGTGGGACTTCCAGTCATTGCACCAAATGCAAGAGGATGTTACTACTTCAGGCTCCACCTGTGTCTAAGGCTTACCTTAAGAGAAACAACGTGGTTTTGTTTTCATATGATGCCCTGTAACAGTCTTTTTTCTAGTACAGTGCAAATACTTGTTTGTTGGAGGCAGGCTTAGTCCTTTTAGGTCTTCGGTGTCACAGGTCTTACCTTCCTAAGTGTGACCTAGGAGGATAGAGCAGGTGAAAAAAGGGTATTTGCTTGTGGTTAAATAGTTATAAATTGATGTGTGAAATGAAAACAAACATTGCTTTCCCTCTGTCTTTTGCAGAACTGTTTTTCAGCTGCAGTATTTTTCCAGGTTAGTTCACTACGTACTCTGCAAACACCTATTCCAGAAGAAAGTTCGGGGGAAAGAGCTGGGGCAGGGCAGTAATTGTGTCTCTGGCAGCTCTGACCACTGAAGGTGTTCAGGCAGTCAGAGCCTCAGAGTTGGTGGGATATGGTGGCAGCAGCAGGGATACAGTGGACAAATTAACTTCTAGAGTTTACTCTTCCATCTTTTCAGGGGAAAATCAAGTGCTACCTAGTCCTTCTCAATGCTAAGTCAGCTACAATGTCTTAAACTCCTCTTACAGTAGTTTTAATACTTCCAGATTAATCTCTGGTGGAGCAGAAGAGGAGGATTTGTGTGGTCTGTGCTGTTAATACCCTCAGAAAGGAAGTGATGAGTTACACAGTAAATATTACATTGCTGAGACCAGGTTCATAAATGAGTTTTTGAACACACTCTTTGTTACAAGTGTTCATGAAATTTTAAAATGTCTTCCTCCTCAGCATGTCACTTGTTTCTTTCTTAATGATTTTGTTTGTTTTGCTGCCACAGCTTCTGTTTAGCTAGTCTTTTTTATATTCTTATTGCTTGAGCTAGTGATTGTGCTTTTCTTTAGGAACTTGTATGATTTTAATATAGTTAGAATCACGTCTCCCAGAATTCCTTTCAAATTATTAAAATACTGTCAAAAATAAAGTACATTGGAATTTGTGATGGGGCATATATATTGCAGGTTTCTTGTTAGCATTAGAACAAGCAGCTGAGATTCTGGCTGTACCTTTGATAAAAGAAAAGTGATGGACAACAGAGAGAAAATAAATCTACTGTATAATTGGTATTTCTTAATACCAAAGTTGCCTTCTTGTTCTTGAATTAAGATTTTTCACTGGCTGTTGTTTTTGACAGTAAAAAGGAAGAACTGAGGAGAAAACAAACTATGAAAGTGTTGGTTATTGGCCTTGGGGGGTAAGTTATACAAAATTAAATTTCCTCTACAGCTTAAGACTAGTCCTATTCTCAGAATGATACGATATAATTTCTATTTATGAATACATATTTTTTTGAAACTGGATTACAAATGCAACACATAATTGTGTAGTTTATATCATGTAAATCTTAAATTGTTCTGTGTCTCTTGGAGACTTCAGGTGCAGGTGTCTGTAGCGTCTTTCTTGGCACTGCTTGATTTATTGTACTGATTCCTGAAAACTGTTGGAACATGCCAGAAAATTTCTAGAGGTAGAGAATATTTAATGTGACTAAAATTTGGGGGAAGTTGTTTATTTGCATATAACTATATAGAAATGTATGTGTGAGCTTGTACATAATTTTAAAATATTAGTTTTTGCCTTGGTGAACTTTTTACAATGTTTTCTAACAGTGTAACAAATGGAGGGAAAACAACACTAGCAGAAAAACTTAAGAATATGCTTCCCAACTGTGATATAATCTCTCAAGATGACTTCTTTAAGGTAACAGTTTTAATGGAAAAACCTGATAGGTAAAAGTAGGCTTGAGTAGATTTCAATTCTTTTTTCAGTTCTCCTATTGATGAACTTTGAAAATTGGTGCTGCTTAAAGTAATGTTAACTTCATAAGAATCATAAAATGAGCACTGGGGTAACTGAAGTTTAAGTGGCCAAACCACTGAATATACTCAGCCAAAAGAAATCTCCTGTCTTCTTTGCCACTCTTTTAAAATAAGGCTTGGGTGTATGATGGATAGACTTTCAAAGATTCTTTGTGCTAATGAATTTAATCATACTGTCTTAAGCCTACACCCATACAACAATAAGTAGTTCTTTGTCTCCCAAGTCAAAACAGAAAAACAGCTTGTGTCTTGACACACACTTTTCTCAAATAAAGCACTAATGAAGTTAAGTAATATGATTTGGAGTGTTTGTTCTTGTAGATTAAATAAAGTTTTCGTAGTGTATTTTAAGGGTTGTTACATCAGTTTAATGTTGAAGATAAATTTAACTAATTGGATACAGAAGTGTATAACCGTTATGTTTTTAACTAGAGAATATACCTCTCAGCATGGTCATAAAAGCAGCCTTGAAAAAATTAATTTTTTTCCCCTTCAGCCAGAGTCTGAAGTAGAAACAGATGAACGTGGATTTAAGCTATATGATGGTCAGTATCTCTGATGCACTGCTTTTGAACATTGTACTGAAATTGTGCTGAACTTCAATACTTCTTGCACCCCATCCCCTCTCTCTCTTCCCTTCCAAGCAAGGCAGTAAACAAGTGGTTGTTTCAGAGCAATCCTTCTCTTAATTTCATTCAGCTCACTGAGATATTTAAGAAAACTTGCTGAACTAGTAAATAGCTTAAGCTAGTGCTTGACCTTTCCTTTTTGAATATTTTCCTCTGTTCCTTCACTTGTGTCTGGTTTAGTAGCAAATGGTACCGTTCAGTTAAAAGTCGTGGCTTGCAGTACTGGCATAAGTTTAATCTCATCACTTGGTAATGGCCCCTTCTTTCCTGCTTTTGCTAGTGAACTCATGGGGTATCACTGTTGGGTTTTCCAAGTCAGTCAAAACTTGGGTTTATCCTGACACCTTTATTTCATGTCAGATCTCACATAAAGAACATATATTTTTAAGTTCATGATTAATGCTGGCTCAATTTGTTCTTAGAGACTTCTAGATCCAGATCCACTTTAGCCAGTGTTTTGTGTCAGATCATATCTACTTGTAAACAGTTGCTTGGTTAATAGCTAATCTCTATTGATATTTAGTGATCACAAAATGTATTGCTGAGAATATTGGTCAGACCCTTCAGTTGTACCTGAAAACTGGGGATTACTAGCTATGCAATCTTTGGCTCAACTTCTAGACTTCCTGTAAATGGAATGTGAAACTGGAGGGATAAAATAGGTATTCTTACTCAAATATCCAGGTTTAATGCTGCTGTTAAAAGCTCTTTAAAAATGTGTTTGCTGTATCCAAAAGCTACCTTATTTCCGCCTTTCAGTACTTCCTTAATATATTCTTGTGTGTCTACAGACAAAAACAGGTGTTACATTGTGCTGTTTTGCTTTGTACACCATGGTCCTTTAACTCTCTCTATGCCCACCTAATAAACCTTATAAAAGACCAAAGCAAAAAATGTTGAGCGTCCATTCCCCCCTCTGACAATTGACAGAAGGGTGGAGATGTCAGGGTTAGTAAATTTTTACAGGTTTTGTGAAAGTGGAGAGCAGTCCCTGAAGTTTCTGTCATGAAGTCAAAAGCTGTGAATTCAGTTCAGACAATATTAGATGCCATAAAGTTTGGGAAGACTACACCCAACAGAAAGACCCCAATCCTGGTTGAAGCTTTGGTCTCAGGAAATCATCAATAGCAAACCCAGAACTACAGATAAAATCTTTGGGGTAATCATGTTCCACTTAGTTTAAATTTGTATGTAGATTATTTTATGCTTACTGATTAACATAGGGGTGCTTAAGGGTTCTTTTTTTTCTGTTATTCTTTGTTTTTAAGGGATGTTTAACTTTGTTTTCATCTAGTACTTGATGCCCTCTATATGGATGAAATGGTGACAAGTATTCGCAATTGGATGAAAAGCCCAGCAAGCTCAGGTGTTGTGACAGAAGAGCCACAGAATACAGATGACAATCTGAAAAATGTTTATATTTTGATTGTTGAAGGCTTTCTCCTTTACAATTATGAGTAAGTGCTGATATGTAACCTGGTAATTTAAAAGCTACCCTAAAATGGAAGAGGGAACTAAATATGTTATTGTCTTAGGCCACTTAATGAACTATGGAATAGAAGATATTTTTTGACCCTTCCTTATGAAGAGTGCAAAAGGAGAAGGAGGTAAGATTATTGACTTGCTGTTTAAAAAGAGTCACTGCACCCCCTGAACCGAAGTGGTCCTTTTGTACTAGCTTTTCTTCATTGCTTGCAAAATGTAAGCTATTAAGATCATCTGTCTTCTGTTTGTTAGATTGAGGTTTGTTTGGTTTGGTTTTTATTTTAGAGCATATGGTTATTAAAGTATTAAGTGCTAAAAAGAGAATTTTTTGTCCTGATAGGTTATTTAATTACTGATTGCACATTTGGGTAAAACTGTGTTTAAAATGAGAACTGGTTAAAAAAATACTAAGCACTCTTATTCTCGGTTAAATACAGTTAATTGGTGATTATTCTTAGAGTCATGATGTTCATGTATGGCTTTAGTGTATGGTTTTGTTTAGACTGTCCATTAATTTTACCATGGATCTAAACTAGATTATTGAGCCAGTGTCTGACTTGCCTCTAAATCTGGAGCAATACAGTGTGCTTGGAATAATATATGTGCACAAATTCAGAATCTGCTGGCTGAGTGAAGAAATCCTCTATTCAACTTGCTGTGGGTGATACCACTTTCTTGGTTTTTCACTAGACTCACCTAAGACTGTAGTGTCCAGAATGGAAGAGTCTAGACTAAACAACTAGTCAATTAAAGCTGGAGAAATCTGTATACATAATAAAAAGAGAAAGAGACGCTTATTTTAGCAATAGTGTCAATACTGTTTAATTTATCTGTAATAACCTTTTACAATTAAAACCCCCAAACTTTTACCTTATCTTAAATGTGGTGTGATTGGCAGAAATAGGTGAGATAGCAAAAGACAGAAGAAGTTTATGTCACAGGTTGAATTAAAACAAAGGAGCCTCCTTGGCTCCAACAAAAATACAGCCAGCCTTTCTTTTTTATTTTGGGTAGAAGCTATTATTTAACCAGCTGACACTAGGGGAAAATATAAAACTTACATGGGAATGCATATGTATTTTTGTGTAGCACCAGAGTTTATCAGCCAGCAGATACACCAGGGTACTTCGATGGACATGTGTGGCCTATGTATTTGAAATATAAAAATGAATTGGAAGAGAATGCAAGTATGCAAGTTGGTATGGTATCCTTAATTTTAAACTTATAAAATGCTAAGTGTGGCACTTGGGCAGTTTTTGTTGAATTTTGGGATTTTTTTTAAATGGGACAAAATTTTCTTCAAATGTTTTTGTGGCACACTACAGGTTTTGATGTTTCTGTTGGTTTATATTTCAAGCCTGTAGGGAATTTGCTTTTGTGATTTAATAATGAAAATTAGGAAGTTAAAATATGTTCTGATTACTAATTAAGTCAATTTAACAAGACAACTTGTTAAGAAAACACGCTTGTGTCTAAATAGGAAGCTTCTGAGAGGATGGCTGAAGCACTGACAGAGTTCTTCAGAACAAAACTGAAATCCTGGTTAAGTGTTGTAATGAGCTGAAGATACTTTCTAGGTGCTGACTGCCTACATTACAGTCTCCAGTTTTGCATGAGAAGTGTTAAAGCTAGGCCAGCTGTTGGGGCAATGCCACAAGTTTGTGTGATGTTAACACAGCTCTTGGGCTACCTGCTTCTGGAGTGGGGGCCAGAGGGAAGGGAAGGGAAGTTGGGCGGCTGCTTCATCATTAGCACTCTGCCTCTTGCTGTGCAGTAAGAGCAAGAACTGCAGTGCTCTTCCAGAGCTTGCTCAAAGGCTGAAACCCAGGAACCTGAAATTATCTACTGCACAGAAACCTTTTTGCCAAATTCTTGCATTGCTCCATTGTCCTCACATAATTACCATTACACTTATGGAGACTTTTGTACCACAAAAAATTGTAAATGAATTATTAACTAGAATTATTATCCATTATGTTGATTTTTTTTTAACATGTAAAACAAGTTTGGGGAAGAGGAAAGTGGGAGGTGCTGTTCTTGGTTTTTATTTTTTCTTCTCTTCTGATGGCATCTATAGGAATACTGAAAACTTTGCCATTACAGAGAGCTGGCGTAGAACTCATGAACACTTCTTCTTTTTTCTTCCTCAGAGTATTTGGATGGAACAAAATCCCAAGAGGAGCTTTTATCCTATGTGTATAGTGATATAATACAAGAATTAAACAAGCTGACGGAAGAAAGTAAGTAATGTTACTGGAAATTGAATCTATGTATATCCCCTTCTGTGTAAACAAGAAGCTAATACTTTTATTTGAAAATACTACGAGAATTATATAGATCTATATTTCTTTATGTGCTGCAGTACCATGTTTGCTAATTACTCTGAGTCAATTTCGGTTAAAACTGAGTTCCCTAAAAATGGGATGTTATAAAATCCTAGTTGAATCCACTGTTACTTAATTATAAAATAATAATGAAAAATGGGGAAGAGAAGGAATATGGGATAAAATATGAATGAAAACAAATGAGTCAGTGGAATTACTTTCTAATATACAGTGATGTCACTTGCAAACACTACAGGTTAGATATGTACTTTGTATTTATTTTAGATCAGCAGGTCACAGCATAGAAAGCGTGGGTTCCGTTTCATATGAGTTGAAAGCACCAAGACTGTCATACAAGGCAAGCCAACCAACTGAGCAAATGGTGTGTGTGTGACCATAATGCTACTTCATATAACACATATAAGAGTTTTTGTAAGTAATTAATAACTCCCTCCTGGGTATGGAGACAGAGACTCCGTTTAGGAGTATGAACAGTACGTTCTTTAAAATTCCTTTAATCAATCCTGCTTTGGCTGAACTTTAAATCTGATTGAATGTGTACATTTTAAAAAACATGAAGATTTTTGTGCACAAACCTAAACTGTAAGGATGCACTTCTGTTGGATTAATAAACATATCTGAACATGGATGATTGCAATTTCAAATTATCATATAGGAATGACAGTGATTGCCTCTAATATTCTTAGGAGCTTATTATCACTGGTAAACATGCTTACAGGAACTAGCTGTGGAAGTTTATGTAAGTTGTGCTGCATATTCAGTAACTGAATACATCACAGCTAAACTTATTTAGACTTGCTAAATATCTCTCTGGTGCTTGCACTGTAATTTTTGTGTTGTGTATTGTTAAGAGCAGTTGGGAATAGATATTAAGAAAATTAAAACAAACCTGAAGAGGACTCAGATTGTTGGAAAAAGATGGGAAAATAAGATGTAGAGAATGGAGATGCATCATTAGCAAGATGTACTACATACATTGTGCAGAGATTGACTGGGATGGCACAGACAGCTAGATAAAAAATCCATGCTTCAGGGAGGAAGAAGGAAGAAATAATTGTTATTAATATTCATAACTCACGTTGAAAGTGAAATGAAACTGAAATGTTGTGAATGAAATGTTCAGAAAGCAGGAATGCCAAACAAATGTGAAAGCTTTGTTATAGAGTTTGTGTATGTATATTCATGCAAACTAGGAAATTGGGAAATTGGATCATATTTTGTTGCTAAATAAGTAATGTCTTAACTCTTGTATTTTCTAGACAATAGGTTACATTTTTACCAGCCAGAATAAAAATAAAACTGCAGACATGGAAAGAATGGATTGTATCACTTGGTATGTGACAGCTGAAGTGGTCAGTGATTGAAATGTAGTACTTTATTGTAAAAGTCCTAAATCTATGTATAAGAAAAATATGTTATCAGATTACAGCTGTGTTTAGCTGTGTTTAAAACAAAGTGCTTCCAAATACAATTTTGTATTATTTTTTTGCACTAAAAATTCTTTATCTTGCATTTGCTCATATACTGTGATGGACTGTCTGACTTTAAACTGTATTTTTGTTTTTATTTCCATTTGGAAAGGGTACACTTGCAAGAGATTAGCTAATGCATGGAATGCTTGTAATGTACTGACCTTGGCTAGCCACCAAAACTTCTCTATTACTTCCCCCTCCTCAACAGGAGCAGGGGAAAAGTACAGTGGATTTGCATTTTGACTCATGCATCAAGATATGGACAGGAAGAGCACTCAGCAGTTACTCACATGCAGTCAAAACAGATGTGGTTTGGGGAAATTATTTGAATTTACTGCCAATAAAATCAGAAATAATGAGAATTAAGAACAAATCATAAAACGTCTTCCCCCCCACCCCTCCCTTCTTCCTGGGCTTGACTTCCTGCACAAGTTCTCTGCCTCCTGTCTCCCAGCAGCACAGCTGGATGGCAATTGTGGTGCTCCTTTCTCTTCACAGTTTTCTGCTGCTAGAGAGTGGGGTCCCTCCCACAGGGACAGTCTTCCACTTCCACCTGCTCTGTGTGGTGATTCGGAAGAGAGAATGGAATGAACAGTGGCATCGCCTGACTATTCTCAAGTAGTCCAACATTGGTGCTGAGGCAAGGAGCTCAGTTTTGTCAGATCCTCCTACAGGGAAAAATGGTAGATGAGCTCCAATACAAATCTATGCATTTGTGGTGTAAATCATTATTGGAATATACATGGTACTGAGCTTGTGCTTCAGCACCCTGTAATAAGAGCTCAGGGCATACATCTTCCACAGTTCTTCTATAACCACGCCACAGTTTGGAGCTGCATCAAATCTTTTTTTTTTTTTTTTTTTTGCAAACAAAACAGGTGGTCTTACTTGGCTCCTGTGTAAGACCAGTGGACCCATGTTTTCAGAGCTGGGTAGCTGTGGTTTCTACATTTAGAGGGAGTCCAGACTGGAGTTAAAAGAAGGGCAACTAAATTTCAAGGGAATGGAGAAGGTGCTTTGCAAGGAGAGACTGAAAATGGTGGGACCCCTCACTGTGGAGAAGACCAAGGGGAAAATGGGCCATGGTTTACAACATCTTGACAGCTGTGAGTCAAGTGGATGCAGAACTAGTATTCATCAAATTTTACAAATAGTAGTCTAGGGGGCACTTCCTCATTTGAAACAGATTAACCAATATATATTAGGGTGATATTTCACACCGGTAGAGAGAATACTTTGTGCAGCAGACACTGACCTTCTGAGATGTAAAGGTGGTGGACAGTACCAGCCTGTTCAAAAGGGATCCAGGAAATTCACTGACACTTCACCCATAAGAAGTAGTAAAAGAAGGAAGCAGTGCTATAGCATGGATGTAGAAACTGACCAGGCTCACTGGTATCCCTAAATTGTGTGCTCTTTCCAGTTGCTGCAGCAACTCAGCCACAAAAGATAATGAACTCTTCTGAGTCTGTTTTGTAGAGAAGGTATTTCAGGTGCCATTATAAAAGCTTACAGAGCTGGCCTGTAACTTGGCATGTTGGCAGAATGCTTTTGGTTTGAAGGTGATACAGCCCTTGACAGAAAACTTTTTTCCTAGTTTGCTCTTGGTGAGTGCCTTTTCATTGCCAGAGCTGTGCTAGCTGTGGAGTGGTTGGGGAGAGCTGCATGACAGAAGCCTGTGGTTCTTTAGTGAAGATAGGTATAGAATAGGTAACTTTCTGGAAGTGGTGTCATCTGCTGGCAGCAACTTCAGGCTGTCACAGGGGAAAGAAAGCTTTGCTAAGTGTCTTGCATATATTCAGAAATGTGGAGCAATAGAGGTGGTAGTGTTCTATGAAAGGCTAATGGCTTTTATATAAGGACAGAAATACTAGTATATTGTATATAGTTTGATATTTAGAAGGTGATTTTCTGATGTTAAAATAACAGAACATGACAAGTAATAAACACTGGTGTAGTAGGAACAAACTTTTTATCTCTCAGAGCTTGTGATTCCCACTCTAAGCTTCAAAGTCTAGAAGCTGAATTCCTGTTTAGACTATATATCATTGATTCAGATGTTGGTTTTGTCACACACAAGGTGTTTCCTAATTTACATAGCCGCTTGGGAACAATGACTCTTCTGTCCATCAAACTGGGTATGTCTTTGGTTTCTCTGTGGCATTTACACTGGGCACAGTGTCCACTGTCCATTCAGCCTGGTCAGTGACTGTAGTTACAAGAGAGAAGGAGCAGTGTGAGAGGAAAGTGAAAGTGTTTATTTTAGGAAGCTGATGCTCCTACTTCGACAGAGAGGAAGTTAGTGTGCCAAATTCCTGTTGCATTACTTGGATTACTAAATGACTGTCCCGTCTTTAGACAGACAGGAGCTATGGTAGTGCTCTCTAGGTTTTAAGGCTGAGGGGATGGGCCCTTACGAATGAGGCAGGCTTGTATCAGCCACCTCTTCTCAAAACACGGTGGAAAGGTGTATGGTGTGACTTGCTCCATAACACGGTCTCTGCACCTGGTCAAACAAGTTTTGTCAGGTGGATGAGGATGTGCCCATCATCCAGGCCCCATTTTGTGGGGGGAAATCTAGTATTTAGTGACTCATGTATGGTTAGACACTTTGCTTTTCCCTCCCTACAGTTGGTCCTTGCCCATCCTCCCAGGAAACATCATCCGTCTTCAGTCTGGTGCAGGGTGTGAAGTAGTGCCTCTTGTCAGCACGATGACCTCGCTGCCCCGGCTGCCTGCCAGCGGGGCTGCATGTACACCTGACCCCAGCCTGGAGCCGGCAGCCGGGCGGAGGGTCGGGGTTTGGTGCTGAGCCGGCACTTCCGTGCCTGGGTACCCCCGTGCGAGGGGCCTGGCAGCTGCGCATCCTCCCCCGCTACGCCTGAGGCGCTTCAGCGCCACTGCCGCCATCGGGCGACAGAGCCCGATATCTGATATCAGTCAGGTCTGGTATCTGTCAGTTCGCCTCACACAGCGGGCGTCCGTGTCCCCTGTGACGCCAGCCAGCTCGGGAGCGCTCTGCCAGGGCTCTGCTCCCGATCCCTGCGACACCGGCTCGGGAGGGCGAAGCGCTCTGCCNGGGCGGCGGTGCGCGTGCGCGCTGGCCGTGCCCGCGGGCGCAGGAGGGCGCGGGGGATGTCGGCCACGTGCGCCGTGTCCCGGAAAGCGCCGCTGCCAAGGCCGCGTCCCCAGGGCGAGAGGGAGCCGCCCGCCAAGGTGATGCGCAGGGGGCTGCGGCGAGGCCGCGAGGAGGAGCGGGAGCAGCTGCCGTGGCCGGGAGAGAGCGCGAGCGGCATGGGCGCGGGGACCGAGGCGGAGCGGGCGGCACCGCTGAGCGACGAGCGGCGGAGGCGGCAGCCTCTAGAGCCGAGGGCGCTGGCTACGGCGTCGGCCAGGGCGGGGGAGGAGGAGGAACGTCTGGAGCGGGAACATTTTCGGAGGATCATCAACGCTTTCCGATATTACGGGTAATTGAGGCCTGCCCCCTGGGCGCGGGGCCCTGCGGGGCTCCCTGCGCTCGCCGAGCGGCCTCGGGGCGTTGGCAGCGGCCCCGGAGCACGGCGTTCTTCCCGGCGCTGTGCCGCCGCTTCCCGGTCTGCGCTCCGTGCTGTGCTGGCGGCGGGGTGCGGAGCCCCGAGTCTGCAGNGGGCGGAGCGCTCTGCCAGGGCTCGGCTCCCGATCCCCGTGACGCCGGCTCGGGAGGGCGGAGCGCTCTGCTCCCGATCCCCGTGACGCCGACTCGGGAGGGCGGGTCCTCCTCTGCCGGGTGCGCGTGCCCGGCCCCGGCCCCGCCCCCTTCTCGCGATACCCCCTGCGCCCGCGGGCCCGGCG